>JAOWBW010000042.1:2197883-2474434 GCA_026119855.1 Campanula takesimana | reverse complement strand
CTGCCGCATAAAGTCTTGTCACCTCAGTAATGATATCTCAAAAGACTAAATAAGGTAAGACCTCACCCGACCGCACATGTCACGGTCGACATCTCAAGCTACCGCACATGTCACGGTCGATCTTCAAGTTACCGCACTCTAAGGCCACCAGGTAAGTCTTTCTAACTTTGAGATATCTAGGTTGTTTTAGATCTAACCTACCTCAAGGGTATTAAGGTAACTTCCTCTTTTACTCCTCGTTTATTTAATTCAAATTTTTTTTTGGGGAGCATTAAATTTTCATTTAATTTTATTCCTTAAAATTATTTATGAGCCGTCATTAGGCTATTGACATGACACCTAGTACCTCGCAATTTAATTCGATAGACATCCCTAGGTCACATCCGTACCTTTTGCCCCAGAGTTAACCCTCCATCTTCCCATCATCTGACCTCTGCACAACCACCCTCCACCTAAACCGCTCCACCTTTTTATACTCCACCACTCTCTGCATTTCACCTTTTCAGAAAATCATCTCTCTCTCTAAAATCTCTCTAAAACCGTCATCCATCTTTCTCTCTTTGAAATTCTCTATAAATGACTTCCAAACACCAATCTAAGAAGTCTTCAAAATCGACTGAATCCAGAGACGAAATTCCTAGTTCTATTTCCATCTCAACCCGCTCCTCCAGTCGTAGTTATGGTATGAACTTCTTGAATCTCGTATTTTTTTTTGGCGGACATTTCCCAAAAACTTTTCACATTCTCTAAGATTCATCTCATTATTGTTACTTATATGTAGTTAAAACTTGGGGTTGATTGTTTATTCTTGGTTCTAGTTACTATATCTGTAGATTGCATAAGATTTCATCCAGGTTTATTGAATTCGATTGAGCCAAATGGTTTTTTTAAATTTTTTCGGTATTTCCAATACTTTCCCCTTTCAATTTCTGAGTTTAATGTTGATTAGTTGCACTAGTTCATGAAATTGATGTGTTTTAATTGCTCTATAGGCATTTCCGATTCTTCCCAGGTCATTTTTATTTGTTTTAGTCACTTTTATGGGAATCTGGGTTTAACATGTGTATCGTGTTTATCGTGTTCTTCATAGTGTTCTACGTGTTTCTTGGCATATTCAATGATTTGATCCATTTTTATTTAACTTGTTTGACATTTTGTGTTTATACACTATTCACATTTTGATCTTGTATGGGTCCCACACTGCTCTGTGTTTGCGGTAATTATCATTTAATATCTATGCCTACCGCAACCTTTTTTACCGTGCCTCACTTGACCGCACCATCATTGCCTTTCATTCTTGTCAAGTGACCGCACGACCTACCTCGTTTTCTAAACTTTAAAATTTGCTTTGTTTCAGGACCTAAACCATTTCATTCCTGGGATAGTCATTGACCATGCAGATCTCAAGAAGGATGCAATTAGCCCGCAATATCTTGGGTCGCATGCACAAATCTGGAATTCTCCCTCTCTTTACTTTTGCTCAAGAATTTCATCTCCCCGCTTTTGTTGACGAATTCTTCAGTTCGGCTGTTGAAATGAAAGTCCAGAAGAGCCTGCCGCACATCCTAACTTCCTTAAAGCCACTGTTATGGGAATCCATTTGGCCTTGATGCTAGTGGACATTGCCCATGCCGTGGGAATCAAGAAAAGCAAGGATTTTGATACTATTTCACGGCAGGAGACCCTTAGTCTGGCTAAGAAACTAGCTGACACGGCAGACATTCTCAAAATCCAGCGTAGAAGGACGTTGGTGAAAATAATGTACCATATTGGCATCTGGTAGATCATGCCCTATTATGCAAGACTCTGGCAATCATGCCAACTTATAATCACACTCAATGGATGATCTCTGCTGCTATTTATCTTGGCAAGCGATTAGATTGGGTCAAATCATGTATGACATCCTGCGAGCCAATATTCTCAATCATATAAGGATGCGGCTGATGATGAAGGCCGAGACCAAGTACCGCACGAACAGTAGGTTGATTTCCTACTTGATGAGTCACACAATCAGAATTAGGGAATTGTTATGAGCAGAACAAGAATTATAAGGTTCCAATTCCTACCTCAAAAGACTTCTGCCGCAATCTATGAAGACCAATTACCGTAGTAATATTTGGAGATGAGATGTACCGCCTCCTATCTTCTGAGAGATCCAATTGAAGAATACATCCCTCCCAAATACTCTAAGAGAGGTCAAGCAAATCTTGGTGATAGAATGGTAGTGATGTGGAGGCTTGCCGAATTTGAACAAGCACCGCAAGAATGCCTGCCGCATGAAGGCTCGTGAAAAGGGTAAGAATGCTTGAACCCCTCCCCTCTCCTCCAACTTCTGTTAAGGCAAAGAGAAGGTTGGGGAACCGACAAGGAAGTCAAGACCAGTTTCCCAGGGCGTCAAGATTGCACCTACCGCACCTGTTCGTCCGTGCCGCTCCAAAACCTCCAAAATCTAAAGTTATTCCTACTGCACCTCCAATGTCTCCTTCCCCATCCCCTGAACCTCAACCAAAATCCAAAGTCTCTAAATCCCACTCTTCCAAACCTGCCGCGCCAAAACAACCTATGTTGTCCCTCAATCTACCGTGCCTTCCTTAAATCCAAACCTTCTATATCCCTCAAAACAGCACCAAGTAAGGGGGAGTCGTTTGACAAGAAAAGATCTCATACCCCTAGCCCTGTCAAAGTCTCCAAAAGGCTAAGGTGGCTAAGCAACCTTCACCTGAGGTAATCTCCCCAACCCTTTCATCTGACGAGGAAATAGTGGTTGCCCCTCCCAAAATTTCAAAGAATTTTGTTCTGGATGCCCAAGAAGCTGATATGGAAGAAGTAGTGAGTGGATCTGAGAATGAGGATGATGCTGCCGCAGAAGAGGATGAGCAGTCTGAAGATGACACTGAAAGTGAAAAAGAGGAACAGGCTGTTGAGAAGCCTATTGACAAGGGATTGGTTGATGAGAGTTCTGAGGAAGAACATGGAGATTCTGCCGCAAGTGACAAGTCTGCCGCAGAAAAGGATATGGATGTTGAAAATGTTGAAGAAGATATTGCTCCTGAGAAGATGAGTTCTTTTGTTGTTGTTGAAGATGTTGATGATGATGAGCCAATATCACCAAGGGTTACTGTTTCTGAGCAACATGTTGAAATTCCTCCTACCGCAGTTCCTGACCCTGCCGTACCCACCCCTTTGAACGTTCAACCTGAGAGGCTGCCGCATCATCCACTGCTGAGCTCCTTGCCGCAGTTAAACTTTTGACTCAGATGCAGGCAGACACCCAGTCACAAGTTGATTCTCTAGTGTCTAGTATGGTGGCACTTCGAGAGGAGGTTATTGAGTTAAAATCTGATCAAGCCACTTTGAAGCGCGATGTTGCCGCACTTCCCTCCGAAATGATTGCGACCATTAAGGGGGAGAGTGTTGAGATAACAAAGGCTGTGAAGGACATCATCGGCAGAACAACTAGCACCTCTACACCTCTCCTCCTCCTCCTACCGCAGCTGATACTCCTTCCCTCACTCTTGCCTGCGCTCAAAGATGCGCTCAGAAAACAAACTGATTACATTAGTAATAGTGTTGTTAGTGGGGTTGAGGCGGGCAAGCAAAGAGCTTTCAAAGTCAATGAATGATGATAAACTCGAAGTCAAGGATGAGTTGGGAAAGGAGCTGAAGAAGTTGAAATCTTCTCTAAAAGAGGAAATAATGGTTCAAACAAATACCGCTCTTCTTTCGGTTGCTGAAAAATTTACTCCCAAGATTACCGCGATGACTGAAGCAATGAAGGTTCAAACCAACCGTATTGAGATCAACAACGTCAGAATTGAAGGACAATCTACCAAGATTGACCTCCTATCCAACCGCATCAATACGGTAATGAACAGGCTAAATCGACAAGGCGTGATTCAAGCTGCGCAGGAAGCTTTTCAACCTCCTGAAGCAGGCCACGGCAATGTTCAAGCTCACGGTGAAGAGGAAGAAGAAGATGGAGTCGCTACTCCAGTCATGATTCCCGGATTGAATATCCCAGCTTACCGCTTTCCTCTTGCCGCAAAATCATTGAAGACCTCATTGATGTTGACCGCATTTGATCTGACCACATGTGGTCATTAAATTTGATGTTTAAAACAATCTTACTTTTATGTTTTTTTATTCTCGGTTTGTAACTTAAAACTATATTTCTCTTTTGAGATCCTTATACTCCTGCTGCCTTAATGATTATCATCTTGGAGTATGATTATTGTGTTTTTTGCATTTCTACTCCTTCTCTGATTATTTATCTTGAAATGCTTCAAATATTTCTATCTTCTAGGATTAGTAATTTGTTTTTCTTTTTAGGATGATAGAGAAATCTATGACATTGGCTTAGAGTGTGCATTGACTTGGGACATGATATTTAATAAAATATTTACTCTTGAAAACATGTTTTTACCAAGTACATGAATTAGCCTTTGTTATAGTAGGTAATGGTCTCAATCAAATAGGGGGAGATTGTTGGGTATGCTTATTATAAACCACTCCTATTACCTAGATTTGATTGATCCCATAACCTAATTTTATCTTTTGTGGACTTAGGATATATTGTAAGAAGTGTTAAAACTTCATTCTTAGAATAGTCCACCTTGATAGTATAGGCTTTAGATTGATAGGCTGGAAATTTTCTAAGTCTGGAAAAAATGAGGTAGGTCCATTGCCTACCGCATGTAACCTACCGCATAACCAAGGTGCCGCATTCTCTATGCTTGCCGCAGATAACCTTGCCGCATGGTTTCATCCTACCGCGCGTGAATCTCTACCGCATGGAACCATGGTTGAAGAAACTCAAGATGGTTCAAACTTAACCATGGTCACACTTGTGTCTTTACCTTGGTTAGTTTTGAACGTTGCAAATTCAAATTTCAAATTTGAATACAACTGTCATCATAGTACAGTTGGACCACCATGACTCTGCAAACAAAAGGACAACTCAGACTGAGCTCCAATTAGATTTAACAGCTCATTGTCCTTCAACTTGGACCCCAAGTATTTCTAACGGCTAGTTTCTCCATCAAGGCTATAAATAGACCTTGAATTCTTCATTGAAAGATACGCTGAGATTCTAAGAGAGAAATTGCTGTTAAAATTCTTGGTGATTGAAGATCATACTCAAGATTTCCAAAATCCTTTGAATCTTCAAGCACTCAACCTTCAAGTCTTCAACAAATCTCCAGCAACCTTCAAGATCAAATCTCAAGCCTCTCAACACAAGATTCATTAGGCTCTAAAATCATATAGATTTCAAAGAGCTCTTGATTCTTACACACACACTCACCCCGATTGATCAATCACATAGATTGAATCATTAGGGATACACTGGTCTAAGTCTAGGATTGTTCTTCATAGAAAATAGGAGTTAATTGTTCTTCATCTTTGTAATCTGTACTCAAGAGAATTAATACATCCTCCATTCAAAATCCAAGACTGACCATCTTGGTAAAGGACGTAGATCTTTAACAGATCGAACTTTTCAAATCATTGTGTCATTTACTTACTGCACTTTACCTTTCTGCAAATTTACTTATTGTTCATCTTGTTCATATTGCTCTTCACTTGTTCATATTAATTTTGTTTGTCTTTTAGTGTTTGATCTTTCAGATTTAAGAACAAGTGTGAATTGTGTTTGTTTGTCTACCTCATTGCCTAAGTTAAAATCTGACTAACTTATTATTTGCCAAAAATCTCCAAGACACAAATTTTCAATCTTTCAACTACCTCACCTTAACCTACCGCACTACTACCTACCGCATATACATCTACCGCACTACCTACCGCAAAAACTAACCCTACCGCATTGAACTTATCAAAACCAACTCTTAACTTGTTTCAACGAAAACTTCCGCTGTGCATTTTATACTTGACCGTGTGGTTTTTATCTACCGCAAAACTCAAGTGTAAGCATAAAGGTGAATTTGAAAAAGGGTTGAAATTTTAAATAGGCTATTCACCCCCCCCTCTAGCCTCTTTTCATACCCTTGTTGTGTCTCTGGGACCAACACTCCCAACTATGTCGAGCCTCACTGCGCACTATCCTTCCTTTCCTGGGGGGGAAAACAAATAAAGGGTGAGATAAATCTCAGTAAGCTATTAGATGCAACTACATGACATGTTATCATGCAATTCAAGTAGATACTCAAATAATCATATCTCAAGTATCATCAAGTAACAAGTATATGAGAGGATAATCCGCTCATCAAATAGCACATAAGGCTAAACAAGCAAGTTATAAGGATATTGCTTCCTTCCTTATTCCTCTCAAGAATACCATTGTTGTCGAAGCTTGTATTACTTGGACAATCACGATCAATAACAGGAACTGATTATTCAGTATATATCAGAAGACCCGTAACCAGTGTCATTCTCAATATCAGTACTCATGATTATTCACGAGGTGTTCGGGACGGGAGTTTAGCATTCACTTAAGTCAGGCTTATTGCTCCAACTAAGGAAGCTATGCCCTTACTATGGCCGGTAGTAAGGGGTCGGGCGGAAATACATAGGGACCCGGTTGTCACTTAAACCCCAGCTCTCGCGACAAGCGTGAACCTATACATTTTCGAACAAGCAAGGAGAACCAGCTGGACTCACACAAGAAAGTACAAGTAGATATTTACTTGAACAACGGGAGAAGAACTAATCCAAATGTAGTGGACTAGCTCAACAAGGAACATGCTTCAAGTACTCAAGAAGTCACCTTGTTATCAAGCAACTATATGCAATGTTTGCACATACACAACAAGAACATGTCTCATACACGTTAGTGCTTGTTCATAGCACTTTCTAGTTCACTACCATACATATGTATTGGTGTCAAGCCATGTACAAGATTTTATTATCTTATATTCAAGTCTTAATCCATTTCTATGGATGTTCAAGTCATGTACAAGCTTTTAAAGGTCTTATACTTCAAGTTATAACTTCCAATCTTTGGACATTCAAACAAGTATAAGAGTTATACATTTACTCTTACCAAATCCCAATCCTATTCTTAGGATGTTCAAGTCTAAGACCTTATGCTAATGCCTCTAAGGTGCACAATCATTGGATTCACAACAAGTATAACACATTAGTGCTTGTTCATAGCACTTTCAAGACATAAAGAAGAGATACTACTCTTATACTTATGTTCTCATTTTGATTCAATAAGTATACATGTTTAAGACCAAGTCTGATGCCCCTACAGTATCACAACACTTGCTAGGACATCTTATACTAAGGTTATATACCTTAACTAGGGTTACTTCCAACTTATACAAACTTTAAACAAAATCTTTGTGTTTCAGACGACTGTGCGGTCGCCCAAAATGGACTGTGCGGCCGCACACAAGCATGTCACTTTCTTTGAAAAACCCTTCAGAAAGATGTGCGGTCGCACAATAATTTTTGTGCGGTCGCACAGTATACTAAAATGCGAAATTTTAATTCTTTCCCAGGTTGAAATGTTTTCCGTCCCAAACGTAGAGAGTAACATTTACTAACAAATTCAACATTCCCAGAAAAGGCATAACATCATTCAAACTCATCTTTCCAAATCCCTTTATAATTTTACACAGGGGAAATTTACTCCCTTTGTCCCAAATTTACAAATACCACAAAAATCATCCCAAACACAAAATTAACAATCACAAGTATCGAGAATAACATTTATGCATGTTATTACAAGTAAGGGGGAGCTAATAACTTACCTAGTCAAAATTCAAGTTGACCAAAACTTATTTCTGTTCGGCCTGGAACGCTCTATTCAACACCACGAATATTAATCCGGGATCGGAATCAAGAACGGAGGGATAATTAAACTCGAGGAGTCGAGAATAGGGAAAACTTTTAACCCTAGGTTATGAAACAGAGGAAACAACGAGAATGATTTGGGTGAAATGCCTTTCTCAGGCAAACCAAAACTTGATATACATTCAAGTTTCGAAAATTGACACCTAGGCCCCTCAAGTTTCACTTTTGACAAAAAGACCCCTAAAGTCAAAATTTCACAAATGACCCAAAAGTCAAAACTAGACATTTAACCACCTTAACTATTTAAAGCAGTTAAAGATTTAACCCAAATAAAACTAGCACATAATATGCAAGTTCAAGTATTTAACAAGTATGTCAAATATTTAACAAGAAATTCGATGGTGTTACATCCTCCCCACCTTAAAGAAAATTCGCCCACGAATTTTACTTACCAAGATTTTCAAATAGGCTCAGGTATTTATCTCGCATCTCTTTCTCGGTTTCCCAAGTAGCTTCTTCAATTTCATGATTTCTCCAAAGGACCTTCACAATAGGAATCCTTTTGGTACGCAATACTTGCTCTTTCCAGTCAAGAATTTCAACAGGTTGTTCCTCATAAGACAAATCAGGCTGAAATGGAATAGCCTCATACTCAAGAACATGTGATTCATCTGCCATATACTTGCGAAGCATAGATACATGGAACACGTCATGAATACCAGATAAAGAAGGAGGTAAAGCCACTCTATAAGCCAACTTCCCAACTCTTTCAAGAATCTCAAATGGACCGATATAACGAGGAGATAACTTTCCTTTCTTCCCAAATCTCTTTATACCTCTACGAGGAGAGACCTTCAAGAATACAAAGTCACCTACCTGAAATTCAAGATCCCTTCTACGATGATCTGCATAACTCTTTTGTCTACTCTGAGCTGTGCGCAATCTATCTCGAATGAGTTTCACACTTTCAACAGACTGTTGAACCATTTCAGGACCCAAGAGTCTAGCTTCTCCCACTTCATCCCAGCATATAGGAGATCGACATTTTCTGCCGTAAAGAGCCTCATAAGGAGCCATTTCAATGCTAGACTGAAAACTGTTATTATAAGCAAACTCAGCCAAAGGAAGATGAGTATCCCAACTGCCTTTGAAATCAATAACACAAGCACGTAACATATCCTCTAGAATCTGTATAAGTCTCTCAGATTGCCCATCAGATTGAGGATGAAAAGCAGTACTGAAATTCAATTTAGTACCCATGGCACCCTGAAGAGCCTGCCAGAATCGAGAAGTAAAACGAGGATCTCTGTCAGATACAATACTCACAGGAACCCCATGCAGTCGGACTATCTCCTGAACATACAAAGATGCCAATTGAGACAATGAATATCCCATGGACACAGACAAGAAGTGAGCTGATTTAGTCAACCTGTCCACTATAACCCAAACAGCATCATGGCCTCGTCTGGTACGTGGCAAACCAGTCACAAAATCCATAGTATATGCTCCCATTTCCACTCTGGAATTTCTAATGGTTGCAACAAACCTGCTGGACGTTGATGTTCCACTTTTACTTGTTGACAAGTCAAACATTTGGATACATACTCAGCAATTTCTCTTTTCATATTATTCCACCAGAAATGTTTCTTCAAGTCTTGGTACATTTTAGTACTTCCAGGATGAATAGTATACTTGGCTTTGTGAGCCTCTTCAAGAACTTTCTTCTTTATCTCAGGATCAACTGGAATACAAACTCGACCTCGGAAGGTAAGAATTCCATCACTATTGAAAGAAAAATCTGGTTGCTTTCCTTCATTCATTCCACTAATGATTTTCTGCAATTCAGAATCAATTACCTGAGCTTCTTTGATCTGTTGGAGTAAATCTGAAGTAGCCTGTATATTAGCAAAAATAACTCCATGATTTGATTCACAAGGATTCCAGTCACTCAAATCTTCAAACATCTTCCATTCACGAATCATCAAGCAAGAAATATAAGTCTTTCTGCTCAGTGCATCTGCCACAACATTTGCTTTTCCTGGATGATAAAGGATAGTACAATCATGATCCTTCAATTTCTCCATCCATCTACGTTGCCTCATGTTAAGCTCTTTTTGAGAAAACAAGTACTTCAAACTTTTATGATCAGTGAAAACCTCAAATTTGGTTCCATACAAGTAATGCCTCCATTTATGCAAAGCAAAAATAATCGCAGCCAACTCTAAATCATGAGTAGGATAATTCTTTTCATAAGGAGATAATTTTCGAGAAGCATAAGCTATTACCTTGCCATCTTGCATCAGAATACAACCCAATCCTTCTTTAGAAGCATCAGTATAAACCATGAAATGCTCAGAACCATTAGGCAAAGCCAAGACTGGAGCTGTAGTCAAACGCCTTTTTAACTCCTGAAAACTTGCTTCACATTTGTCATTCCATTCAAAAGAAATAGCTTTTCGAGTCATATTAGTCAATGGAGTAGCAATCTTGGAAAATCCCTCAATGAACCTCCGATAATAACTAGCCAAGCCCAAGAAACTACGGATTTCAGTCACTGTAGTTGGCCTCTTCCAGTTTACAACTGCTTCAACTTTAGAAGGATCTACTGCAATACCAGTAGCAGACACAACATGCCCCAAGAATGAAACCTCTTCTAACCAGAAAGCACATTTGCTGAATTTTGCAAATAATTGTTTCTCACGAAGAACTTGTAATACTACTCTGAGATGTTGTTCATGCTCAGCCCGTGACTTAGAATACACAAGAATGTCATCAATGAATACCACCACAAAACAATCAAGATATGGCTTGAAGATACGGTTCATCAAATCCATAAATACAGCTGGAGCATTTGTCAAACCGAATGGCATAACAATAAACTCATAATGCCCATACCTGGTACGGAAAGCTGTCTTTGGTATATCCTCAGATCTGATTTTCAACTGATGATAACCACTTCTCAAGTCAAGCTTCGAATACACTACTGAACCCTGAAGCTGATCAAACAAGTCATCAATATGAGGTAACGGATATTTGTTCTTGATAGTTACCTGATTAAGATCTCTGTAATCAATACACAATCGCAGAGTCCCATCTTTCTTTCTAACAAACAGCACTGGTGCACCCCACGGTGATACACTAGGCCTGATAAAGCCCCTTTCAAGTAATTCCTCAAGCTGTGTTTTTAACTCTCTCAACTCAGCTGGAGCCATTCTATAAGGTGCTTTCGAGATTGGTGCTGTACCTGGTAATAACTCAATACAGAACTCAAGCTCTCGATCAGGTGGCATGCTATACTCAGAAGAGAACACATCTGAAAATTCAGACACAACAGGAATATCCTCCATCTTGGGAACAGATAAACTCTGATCAAGTACACATGCGAGATACCCGGCACAACCATGAGATAAAAGTTTTCTAGCTTTTAAAGCAGAAATAACATGTATAGCACATAAAGGCCTATCACCTTCAAAGGTAAAATCAGGCAAACCAGGAATAGAAAAAGTTACTACTTTTCTATAACAATCAACAGATGCATGATGCACATATAGCCAATCCATGCCAAGAATCACGTCAAAGTCCCTTATAGGTAACACGACTAGGTCAGCAAGAAGGGCATGATCACCCACAAGGACCTCACATTTCTTGTAAACCTCAGAAGTAAACATGCAATCTCCCATAGGGGAAGATACTTCTAGCACATAAGGCATAGAATCAGGAAGAACATGCAAATGCGACACAAAATGAGATGCCACATAAGAATGAGATGAGCCTGGATCTATCAAGACTCGCGCTCTCGTACTAGAAAGTAATATAATACCTCCTATGACTGCAGAAGACTCAGCTACACCCTGCTGATCTAGAGCAAACACTCGACCCTGAACTTTTGGTCGACCCCCACTATCTCTCTTGGAACCTGAGGCTGGTTGACTTGAACCCCCAACTTGATTTACTTTACTTTTAGAAAAATTTCTAGCAAAGTGCCCCGCTTCACCACACACTATACACTTTCCTTGCTTTAGCCAACACTTGTCTTCAGAATGGCCTTCTTTCGAACAAAAGCCACATACTCTCCTGAGACCTTGGACTGTTGTCCTCGACCCCGTTGATACACTACCTTTACTTTCAGTTGGCTGTCGGAATCGACGATCTTGGCGGCCAGATTTACCACCTTTAGAACCAGATCCCTGAGTTTTCTCTGATACACGACCAGTCATGGTTGTTCCCAACTTCACCTTATGTTCTTCAATATCATTTTCAATAGTATAAGCCTTCTCCACTGCTTGCTGATAGCTAGTGAGCTGTAGAGAAAGAAGTTGCTTTCTATACTCAGTCCTTAACCCTTTAACAAACCTCTGTGCCTTCTTGGCTTCGTTTGGAACTAAGTGATCACAATACCTTGCCAATTCTGTGAACTTGGTTGAGTATTGCCCCACGGTCAGACTTCCCTGCTCCAGATTAAGAAATTCCATCTCTTTCCTATCTTGGACCACTGTTGGAATAAACTGTGACTTGAATGCTTTAAGAAAATTTTCCCATGTCTGTGGTACACCTTCCAGTTCCCAACTTTTACTCAACACTTGCCACCAATGTTCAGCGGCTTTCTCAAGTTTAAAGGTTGCAAAGGTTACCTTATCACCACCTGCACATCTCAAGGCTGTAAAGATCTTCTCAATACTTTCAATCCATTCTTCTGCCTTCTTAGCATCAAATTCCCATCAAAACTACGAGGTTTCAGCTTCAAGAACCTTGTAAGGCGATTAGGATAATCCCAGTCAACATTATCAACCATTTCTTCTTGAGGAGTTATAGATCTCAGCTGATTACTACCACTTGTACCTTCAGAACTCATTGTACCTGTAGGTAAACACTCAGCGTTATTAATAACACCCCAAGACTCACCCATACCTAGGCCATAGACCCTATCCAGACTTAGAGCAAACCA
Organism: Campanula takesimana; assembly: GCA_026119855.1. Classification (NCBI taxonomy): domain Eukaryota; kingdom Viridiplantae; phylum Streptophyta; class Magnoliopsida; order Asterales; family Campanulaceae; genus Campanula; species Campanula takesimana. Next base: position 2,461,734 of record JAOWBW010000042.1, on the reverse strand, counting down.
AGGTAGCTAAACATGGTAGCTAAACAGGGTAGCTCTGATACCAACCTGACACGCCCCCAGGTCCCGGGATCCCCTAATAGAACCTCGAACCTGGATGGGAGTGCCTAACGAGAAACAAGAAACTTAACAAGAAATTTAATGACATTTGTTTAACAAACTGACATGATATATATACTCTAGAGTAAGGAGCTATACTAGCTCACAACACGAGTTCTAGACAAGAAAATTTAAAACCAAACTTAATACATACACAGCGGAAACATGCCTAGCACATAAGCTGGCATCAAGAGTACTATACAAGATGTCTAGTGACAACAAGAACTGAACAAGACTGTCTACCCCAAAATAAGGAGTTACAAAACCCATAATACATCGTCCTCACCAAGTGTAAAGGACACAAGCCCCAAAACAAGCACGACCTGCGAAGCAAGCTCCCAACTATGTCGAGCCTCACTGCGCACTATCCTTCCTTTCCTGGGGGGGAAACAAATAAAGGGTGAGATAAATCTCAGTAAGCTATTAGATGCAACTACATGACATGTTATCATGCAATTCAAGTAGATACTCAAATAATCATATCTCAAGTATCATCAAGTAACAAGTATATGAGAGGATAATCCGCTCATCAAATAGCACATAAGGCTAAACAAGCAAGTTATAAGGATATTGCTTCCTTCTTTATTCCTCTCAAGAATACCATTGTTGTCGAAGCTTGTATTACTTGGACAATCACGATCAATAACAGGAACTGATTATTCAGTATATATCAGAAGACCCGGTAACCAGTGTCATTCTCAATATCAGTACTCATGATTATTCACGAGGTGTTCGGGACGGGAGTTTAGCATTCACTTAAGTCAGGCTTATTGCTCCAACTAAGGAAGCTATGCCCTTACTATGGCCGGTAGTAAGGGGTCGGGCGGAAATACATAGGGACCCGATTGTCACTTAAACCCCAGCTCTCGCGACAAGCGTGAACCTATACATTTTCGAACAAGCAAGGAGAACCAGCTGGACTCACACAAGAAAGTACAAGTAGATATTTACTTGAACAACGGGAGAAGAACTAATCCAAATGTAGTGGACTAGCTCAACAAGGAACATGCTTCAAGTACTCAAGAAGTCACCTTGTTATCAAGCAACTATATGCAATGTTTGCACATACACAACAAGAACATGTCTCATACACGTTAGTGCTTGTTCATAGCACTTTCTAGTTCACTACCATACATATGTATTGGTGTCAAGCCATGTACAAGATTTTATTATCTTATATTCAAGTCTTAATCCATTTCTATGGATGTTCAAGTCATGTACAAGCTTTTAAAGGTCTTATACTTCAAGTTATAACTTCCAATCTTTGGACATTCAACAAGTATAAGAGTTATACATTTACTCTTACCAAATCCCAATCCTATTCTTAGGATGTTCAAGTCTAAGACCTTATGCTAATGCCTCTAAGGTGCACAATCATTGGATTCACAACAAGTATAACACATTAGTGCTTGTTCATAGCACTTTCAAGACATAAAGAAGAGATACTACTCTTATACTTATGTTCTCATTTTGATTCAATAAGTATACATGTTTAAGACCAAGTCTGATGCCCCTACAGTATCACAACACTTGCTAGGACATCTTATACTAAGGTTATATACCTTAACTAGGGTTACTTCCAACTTATACAAACTTTAAACAAAATCTTTGTGTTTCAGACGACTGTGCGGTCGCCCAAAATGGACTGTGCGGCCGCACACAAGCATGTCACTTTCTTTGAAAAACCCTTCAGAAAGATGTGCGGTCGCACAATAATTTTTGTGCGGTCGCACAGTATACTAAAATGCGAAATTTTAATTCTTTCCCAGGTTGAAATGTTTTCCGTCCCAAACGTAGGAGTAACATTTACTAACAAATTCAACATTCCCAGAAAAGGCATAACATCATTCAAACTCATCTTTCCAAATCCCTTTATAATTTTACACAGGGGAAATTTACTCCCTTTGTCCCAAATTTACAAATACCACAAAAATCATCCCAAACACAAAATTAACAATCACAAGTATCGAGAATAACATTTATGCATGTTATTACAAGTAAGGGGGAGCTAATAACTTACCTAGTCAAAATTCAAGTTGACCAAAACTTATTTCTGTTCGGCCTGGAACGCTCTATTCAACACCACGAATATTAATCCGGGATCGGAATCAAGAACAGAGGGATAATTAAACTCGAGGAGTCGAGAATAGGGAAAACTTTTAACCCTAGGTTATGAAACAGAGGAAACAACGAGAATGATTTGGGTGAAATGCCTTTCTCAGGCAAACCAAAACTTGATATACATTCAAGTTTCGAAAATTGACACCTAGGCCCCTCAAGTTTCACTTTTGACAAAAAGACCCCTAAAGTCAAAATTTCACAAATGACCCAAAAGTCAAAACTAGACATTTAACCACCTTAACTATTTAAAGCAGTTAAAGATTTAACCCAAATAAAACTAGCACATAATATGCAAGTTCAAGTATTTAACAAGTATGTCAAATATTTAACAAGAAATTCGATGGGTGTTACAGCTTTCATCGGCAACAAAGCTTCGAGACTTGGGATGTCTCTTGTTGAATGATTTCCTCACATACTCATATTTTGGTTGAGGACATTTAGATGCAAAGTGATCAGGTTTTCTGCAGTTGAAGCAAACAAGATCACCTTTGTTGTTCTTTCCGTCGGTAGCACTTGTTGAGGGTTTTTTGTAACTTGCTGGTTTTTGAAATGTTGGTGTGAATGATTTTGGTTGCTGGTAGCTTCCTTTCTGCATCCTTTTGAAGTCTTTAAACATTTTGTAGTTCCTAGCGAAGGCGGCAAATTCGTCTTCTTCCATAGGCTGTTCTGAGGTAGTTTCAGGGGTTTTGGAACTGCAGGGTATTGGATGGGGATCTATAGGAGGGAATTTGTTTGAAGGGAAGGATATCTGTGACTGAGCTGATAGAGACAAGTTTTTGAAATTTTTATCGAGAACGTTAAGTTTTTGCAGTTCTCTCTCATACAGAAATAGACTAGACAAAAGATTCTGAATAGAGGTCTTGTTCAAGTCTCTCACTTCTCTTGTTGGTCCCAAAGGGCAACAAGGGTATGAAAAATAGCTAGAGGGGGGGTGAATAGCTGTTTTAAAATTCTTTTCGTACCCTTGAAAAACTCAATTGCAAATGCGCACTTTATCAAGTAAGCGTTATGAAATGCGCCTAAGTGAGTGAGTGAAATGCACAGCGGAATTTAGTAATGAAAAATAGGCGCAAAGTGATAAAGGGAGCGCAACACACACACTAAGTATTTTGGCTCAAAGTGAGTGAAATAAGGAACTAAGGCAAATGATATAACAAACACAACACAATTCAGTTCAATCAATCTACAATGAGAAAACAAGCAAATAGTGAGTGAAAATAATAACTTGAAAGAAATGACAAGAAAATAACACAAGCTATTTGGAGAGGTTCGATCAATGAAAGATCTACGTCCTCTACCAAGATGGTTAGTCTTGGATTTCTAATGGAGATCTTATATAATGAGTGAGTGTTACAAATTACAATGATTGAGCTTATACACTAACTCAAGATCTATTACTATGAAAGAACAAATCCAAAACAATAACCGGTGTATCTCTTAAAGAAGAATCTAAATGATTAATCTTAAAGAGGTGCGTGTGTGTTCTTAGTATCAAGGCTCTTTAGATCTTTGAGATGGAGAGCACAAGAAACTAAAGTGTTAAGGCTTGAAGATCTGGGCTAAGGATGAAGGTATGAAGATGTTCTTGAGAAATCTGGAAAAACGAAGGCAATCTTCAAATCTTCAACGAATGCTTTGAGAGAGAAATTCTTGAAATTCTTAGCAAAACTCAGCAACTTCAAAATGTTGAAGTTATGGGGTATTTATAGTGAACTTCAAAAAAACTAGCCGTTGGAAATCCTTGTGGATAAGATAAGCTGTCGCTCGTTGATTGGAGCATGCATATATTATGGCCATTTTGACACTCAACATAAATGTGACCGTTGTGGACACGTGTCAATAGATTAGGCGCATATGCATCTTTTAACCACCGTTGGATCATTGGCGTAATTTGAATTCTCTTCAAGTCTTCGAGTCTTCAATAAATCACTGAGTGTTGAATAAACACTTTGAGGCGCGTTTGAGCCAACAGGCGCATTGAGCCAAGAGGCGCACAGTAAGCGTGCGCTTAAATCAAGGGGGCGCATAGGCGCGTAACAAATCTTATGAAGAAATCCTTATGCGCGCGCTCTAAATAGCGCATGGCGCGAATGTAGAAGGCGCGTGGCGCGTGGCGCAGGAGGCGCATAAGCGCGGCTCAAACTCACTGAGTGATTTTTCTTGAAACTTGATCTTCTTGCCCTATTTCTAAGCCTATTCTATAACAATGGACAACTTAAAAAATGAAGTATAAATACTTCTTACATGTGGGTCTAAAGTCCATGAAATAAAACATAGGTGATGGATCAATCAAATCTAATAAAACCTATTACATTTAAAACTGAGATATATGTGGGCATACCCAACATCTCTAACAGCGGTGACCTTGGTATGATACTCATTTCCCAAAGAACTTAGAAAACGAATATTCAGGTCTTTCATAGTATAAACCTTTCCTAATGAAGCACATAAATTACTTACCTCGCAGAATCTGTCGTAGGCACTCCTTAGTGATTCACCATCTTGTTTCTTGAAGGATTCAAACTCAGCAATACAATCATAGAGTCTGTTGTCCTTTACCTGCTCATCACCTTCAAAGTATGCAAGGAGCTTGTTCCAGCATTCTTGAGCCGTGGAGCACAAGTCAATGAGTTTATATTGCTTGTCGTCCAAACCACAAGAAATAATGTGGCATGCTTTTCCATCTAGGGCAGCTGAAAGTTTGTCGTCCTCAGTCCATTCCTCTCTTGGTTTCTCGACCAAGGTTTCTTCAATCTGAACATGGGTTTCTTGTTCAGTGTCACGATCAGCATGTTGTGTCAGCGGAGTGGAGGGAATAGGTCTATAGGTGGTTGAGACTTTTAAAGGAATGATTGGACCACCTTCTATGACCTTCATCAACCGATCATCGATTGAGTTCATATACTTTATCATACGAGATTTCCAGACACCAAACTCGTTGACATTTAACAACGGTATGGTAGTGATGTTAAATGACTGCATGATTTTTCCTGCCATGGTATCGGCAATACAAGCTGCAAAGCTTGGAAATTTCTTTCAAATTCCAAGCTCTGATACCAATTGTTAGGCCCAATTGGTAGGAAAATAGGCTAGAGGGGGGGTGAATAGCCTTTTTAAAACTTTTCAAGAAACACTTTTATAAATGCAAGGTCACTTATCAGTTTGCAAACTATTATCAGTAAGCGCAGCGGGTAAAATATGACTTAGTTTAACTCACACAAAATCAGTGTATAAAAGATTTTCAGAGCTTAGTTTAAACATAAAGTTGTTTCCAAAAGTTCAATACAGTTCCAAGAGATTGGTCAAATGAAATAAAGGAAATAATGATGAATCAGCAAGAACAATGCGATCTGCCGGTGATAGAGTTCCAACCGGCAGGGAGAATGTAAATAACAGGGGACACAAGTATTTGGAGAGGTTCACAGTGTAAATACTGCTACGTCCTCTACCAAGGTTGGTCAGAACTTGGATTTGGGTTAAGAGCACTATTAAATATCCCTAGTCTATTACAAGCACGGCTTTGCCGGATACAAAGACTAAATTCTAGAGATAAATAATGAATCATAAAACAAATTTCTGACCAAGTATTTTTGAGCGGCAAGTTCAAAAGAACTTATCTCACTCAGGTGGGTGTGTGAATAACTCAATCACAATATTCCTTATATAAGTCTAGCTTGGGAATATTAACAAAGTGATGAGTTTATGCACGAGTGTATGTCCTATTAATGTCTAATGATTATCTGGACGGAATGTTGAGCTTCAATTAATGCTTCAACAATTAACTCTCTTCAATGCACCACCCTTCTTCAATGCAGCAAGTCTTCTATTTATAAGAGGAGTAAATGTCTTGAGTCTTGTAGAAGAAGGATAATATTTGAATTTCTAGCTGGGTAGGTGAGGAGCATTTAATGCAGTATCCTTGGCATTAATGGCGAAGATACGCATGCCTGAAAAGTCTGATGGGTAAAGACCCCTTTGTCTCAACCGGTTACCGGCAAAAGCAAGTAGAGACAGAGTATAGCTAAAAGTAGCTATGTGTCAGACGGCGCAGCAATCATTACAGAGCAGGTAAACTACTTTTTGATAAAATAGTAAGAAAGGACAGGGACAATCGGCAAGGTTGACTTTAAGATGGAACGATGTAACCTGACTGACAGTACAGACTGTCTTTCTTTATCGGCAAGTTGAGAATGGAGTTGATCGGCAACTTCTTTAGTAAGTTGATCGGCAACTTGTGTAGCAAGTTGATCGGCAACTGTCGCATGTTAAGAATAGAGTTGATCGGCAACTTGTTTACTGGTCTGCTGATTTGCTTCCTCTTGCTGGTTTGCCTTGTTGAAGAGATGTAATACACCTGTGCAGGTCACAAAGAATCCTAAGGTTACCTAAAGAGGTTCTAATAAAATTGGGGGATCCTAAGTGTAGATATGATTGGGATTAAGTAATTCTAGTGACTAGGAATCTATTTGAACAATAAGGACGAAAACGTGCCTCGAAGAAAATCCTCGGGCGCAAACAGTGGAGACTCTGTTGGGGAATAGATCACAGTAAGTGGGTTAGACTTGCGTCGAAAGAAATCATCGTTGTTTCAAAATTTTGCATTATGTACGATAATCTGTTCCCAGACTGGGATGCCTCGTATGAGGTATCACTTGTCTCGTACGAGACATCTTAGTTCTGCCTGGTGGATCTGACTCTCTGGTTTGAAAAGGGAAGTTTGTTCGGTTCAAACACGTACACAGAGTCTCAGACCTGCTCTCCCTCTGTTTCTGAGTCTTGGGACCTTCCTAACGACGAAGAAACTCCCCATATATTATAAGGCTAACCTTTGTTTTGCAGGAGTGCGTGCTAAATGCTTTATTCTCTGCTTTGCTTATGTTTGCCTTTATGTGTGAACTACGACGGCCTGAGTTCCTCCACAAGAGGGAAACGTAGGAAGCCACTTGGCCCGGCCATTGCTTGTTTTTTCTTTTACTTTCAAAAAAACTTTCTATTTTCTCCTTATCACCTAGATCTTGACTCTCACACACGTGCAGACATGTAGACTAATTGCACTACATACCCTATAAACCCGGGTCCCAATCGGAGGACGGATGTCGGTCAGCACCCCCATTCTAACGAATGGCCCTCACCGGTCTCTCCAAAGATGGTGTACCCACTCCGTGACACTCTCCTAGACTGTGTTCATGGGGAGCTTTAGCCGTAAGCCTTGCATCAACCTCATGCATACATACTAGCTAATAAGACACTCCTCGAGACCGGTCGGTTCGATTCTTAGAGCTGTTTTAATCTTTGCCCAAGATAACGCATCTTTACAATCTATAATCCTCCCTTGTGAATATGACGAATGTCCCTTCGGTTAAATGTTGAACAAAAGATTTTGAAGGAATGGAGAATTCTCTACGGAAATCCGAGTTTGTGTTTTCCTACTTTCACTATTCTGTGCGGGATTGTGGATGCCATTTTGGCTTAGTTTCGATCGAACCGTTCAACATGTCCCTTTCGGTTGTCCCTTAAAAATTCACAAGGTTTGATTGCATTAATGCGTTGTTTAACAAAGTGCAAAACAACTACGGAATCACTTAGTTTTGGTTAATTGAATAGTGGATTCCGATGAGAAAATGGGACCTTTGCCCGAATTGTCCGTTTGGGAGAGTGCAATACAGGTGAAAAACAAGGGGGGTCATATTCTAGGGTGACAGAAGCCACTGTTCCAGGATGAACTAGAGTAGTAACCTTTTTAAAATGGATTAAATTCCATCCGACCATTAGGATTAAAAACTGCAATCTGACTGTTAGGCTGGATGCCTCGTACGAGACATCCATTGTCTCGTACGAGACATCCTCCTTTTTATGTGAATCTGCCGTGTTGGTCAACCCCTGTTTCATAAAAGCCGACTTGTTGGGACCCCAGCCTGGATTTGACACAGTTTCTGCACTTTAGGTCCGTCCGATCAGCAAAGCAGCTCTACACTCCCAACACAATCGCTTCAGTAATTTTGATCCATGATCCCGCAACCAAGAGACTAGAAAAGGTTGCAGTAATGGCCGGTACCCCCATCACTGACTTAGAGACCGCCAAAGCCGTCATTGCACGACTTGAGCAGCAAGTCAGAGAGCAAGCCGAAATTTCCGCCCGTGAGAGTGATCGTCACGCCAAAGACATAGACACCGTCTTGCAAGAGCTCCAAGAAATCAAGAAGAGTAGTAAGAACTCGAAAACCCCATCCAAAGACGGGGAGTCCCATGCTAAGAAAAAGAATAAAAGGGATGATGATTCCGAATCTGATTCAAATACATCCGACTCTTCCTCTTCCTCCTCCGATGACGAGGATACTAAGGCAAGAGATAAGAAAAAGAAAGCTAGTGATGACACCAACTTCATCAACTCCGCCACTGCTGAGTTTCTTGAAAAGAGGTTTGCACATCTTTGTCTAGCAAAGGGCTCCATCGTCCCATTTGACCCCATTGCGCTTCGCAAGTCAATCACTAAGCTACCACAAAAGTTCCGCACTTCTGACATAGCCAAGTTCAACGGTACTACCTGTCCTCGTGTTCATGTTGAAACTTACACTTGGGCCATGCTTCCGATGAAAGTAGATGACACTGTTTTGGCCCAAAGCTTTCCCCAAACTCTAGAGGGGGCCGCAAGGGATTGGTACATGTCTCTCCCCTTATCCACAAGGACCGATTGGGCTACCACATGTGAAGTCTTCCAAAGGCGCTTCGAGGACAATACTACTTACCGTCCCACTAAAAGAGACCTCGAACAAATCCAACAAGGTACTAATGAGACATTTGGTGACTTTGTCAAAAGGTGGAGAGCCAAGCTCACTGAGATTGTTCATAGGCCGACTACGGACGACCAAATGCACATCTTCCTGAAATCACTCCGTAATGAGTATGAGGACCGCCTCTCTGGTACTTTCTTCCCAAGCTTCTCTGAAATTCATAAAGCCGGTCTTCGACAAGATGACATCTTCAAAAGTAGGAAAGAAGCCAAGAGAGATGGTGGATACTGCTACCCTAGAAAAGGCTCTACTAGCAAAGACACATCTGTCAATGCCATTGCTTTCAATAATCAAGGGAGGAGAAACTATTCCTCCGTCCCTCCACCCAACAAGGAAAAGAAAAAGAAAGAGTCTACAACAAATTGGAAGGCATCACTCAAGCAGAGCTCTTCGACATACTCGTAGAAGCCGGTAAGGTCACGCCAAGGAAGCCTCCTTCTACTCCAAGGGAACTCCCCCCGAATCATGCCCATCATCTCTACTGCAAGTTCCACCAGTTCAGCGGTCACGATACCAATACTTGCAACCACCTCAAAGATGTGATCCAAGATCTCATAGACTCTAAACAGCTAGGGTTCCCAATGTAGTGACAAACCCTCTCCCAACTGCGGGAGGAGGGATCAATGTAATAGAAATAGCTAGTGAGAAAGGGGAGACTACTCGCCTAATCCCAAATGTGGGCGAGAGCACTCCAAAGTTTGATAATAAATTTTCCTTCGGTTACATGTTGTCTCGTAATCAAGTACATAGTATTCAAAATAACAACTTTGTACGCGAGGGGGAAAACTTGCCATACTTCATATTCCCCCTGAACCATGGATTGATCATAAGGGGAAGCGCCAACCGGGCTTTGAAATATTCAGTGACTGTGATCCGTACTCACTAGAAACAGAACCGATGCAGTTCTCGTGGCTACCTCGAGAATTAAGGGGTACCAAGGCCGAGGCATTCAGTGAGTGGGACTTTGTGTTGGGAGAAGACCTACTGCACCAATTTCTCAACCTTTGCAAGCTAGAGGACACTCAGATCAATGCAATAGACAAGGGGGACGCTCCAAACCGAGACTATACCAAGCTCATCGAGAAGAGTGACGAGCCTATCCAGAATTGGTACACAACTGGGGGACCCGTAGCAAGTGAAGACTTCCTGATCAAGGAATTAGGATGTACTCCCCATCCCCATAGAGAAAGAAAATTTGTAACCCTTACCTTAGAGTCAGATACCGCTACCGATGAGCTCACCCAAGAGGACTTGGATGACATCGCGGAACATGTATTCCCCTACTTTCTTAATGAAAAAATAGATCTTTCTGAGTATCCCGAGATTGCTAGCGTCCTAAATGATGAATTAAATAATAACTCTAACGAATTAGATAATAATGAGTCATACGACGAGATAGATCAAGAAAATGAACAAATTTTAAAAGAAATTAATAAGCAAGTAGGTCTTCGTGGCGGAAATGGTCCTATTGATGCCGAAGAAATGCAAATAGTTAATCTGGGGACGGGCGATGATCCGAAAGAGACCAAGATTGGCAGTTTCTTCAAGGGGGAAGACCGACAAGCCCTCATAGCGCTTCTCCGAGAATTCGTAGATATGTTCGCTTGGTCCTACAAAGATATGCCGGGGCTAGCCAATTCAATTGTTGAGCACAAGATACCACTGCTTCCTGATTAAAGAAGTACTACTCGTAGCTCCGTCCCCTATTTCAAAGAAAAAGAGAAAGCTCCCTAGGTTTAAAACCCGCAAGGGCGGCCTAGGAAAAAGTTAGAGCCAAAGGCACGAGAAAAGAAGCCCGCTAGATTGAAAACCTAAAAGGGCGGTCTAGGCAAAAATCAGGGTGTGCATTAAAAAAATAGGGGACAGTCTCGTACGAGATACCTATGTCTCATACGAGACATGTCAGTCAGCAGGCATATTTTTCTCTTTCTTTAACAAGAACTACGATGACCTGAGCTCCTTATTTAATTGATGTAAAAGGAGAACGTAGGCAGCCTTTTGGTTCGGTCTATTCAATAAATAAAATCAAAGTCTTGTTTTCTTATTAATTGAATGCATTTCAAGAAAGCAATAAGAAAATTTCTAACATGAATACCAAATTGCAAAAGAAAATAAATAACATACTAAAAATCTAAGCATTGGTCTATCTAAGCAATCTCTCGATATTCCTAAGGATCTATTTCTTCCTTAACTTAGTAGGGGCTTGACCACGATCCGCCTTGTCATTCCTCTTCCTCTTATGCAAAGGTATCTCGAAACCGGGAGTAACGTCAAGTCTACTGAACACCGAGGGAGTCAGTCTTGCAAACACATGAGGCCTATCTAGAGCTTGAAATTTACCGGGAAGTCCGTTTGCTCTCTTCTCGTAAAAGTCACTATCCAGAAAATCTTGAGTGGCATCTACACTGATATTAGAAGGATCCTCCTTATCTTCCTTCTTCCTCAAATTCAAGCTAGGCTCGAATTGGTCCCCCAACAAAGGACGATGAATGTCATCAATATTCTCAGCATTGGGACGGAGTTCTGTGAGAAACCAATCCAAATATTTATCGGGCAAATAGCAGCTCCTTCCATTATGGCGAAGATTGGTCCAACGGTCCATAGTGGTGCCTTGCCCCCAAGCGCGAGCCAAGCTCGTAGAGAACTCTGAGTCCATGAAAAAAAATGTCCCGAGCACGTCCCCCTAACACAAAAGTGTCCTGCGGTTGACCGAACTGTCGCATCACCCTTCGAGCAAAGTAAAAAGAGGAATCCCTCAGACCCGGAAGGACGAACCCTGTCGTACCCAAAGGTATTAGCTACAAACTTCTTCACCTTCCAAAAGGATGGGCACTAAGCAATATCATCAGTCTCTGCTTTGGCAAAAATATGGGCCCACTCCTCGATGCTGAGACCCTTCACGAACCGTCTCCGCCTATGGAAAGTATAAGGAGAATACTCAGTCGGAGAGTCCAACAGTTTAAAATGTTCTCTGAGCCAAATAGTCAACAATAATGGACTTCCCCGAGTCATAGAGCCGGTTCGGTGTAGCTCATCAAGACCATGAAGGGTCTCCCCCAAGATAAAGGGAACAATGTTAAAGGCCCGTCCTCTAGCTTGCAGAACGATGTCCACGAGCTCCGTGTTCGCCATGCCACACTTACTCGCAAAAAGTACGCTCCGAAATAAACATAAGGCCAAGAGGCAACACTGGGAATCCACACCATGACCACGAGTCACCCGACCTTTAAATCTCCTAGGCAAAGCGTGGAGATCAACATAGCGGTTATGAATATAACTCTGCGCCTCGGGAAGGCCTATACTCAATAAATTCCTGAGAGATTCCGCCGGTACCTTGTCATACTTGGGCACCGCAATCACCCCCGTCAATGGCATATCCAGGATAGCCGCCATCTCCTCTACAGTAGGGACCATCTCATTAAGCGAAAAATTGAAGAGATGAGTCGATGGATCCCAAAAGCGTGCAACTCCCTTTAAAAGGTCCCAATCCGGTTTTAGATTCTTCAAGGTGAAAAGAATCTTGAAACCGAACATCTCTACGAATCTTCCTTGACGAGCCTTGTCAAACGAGCGAAAGAATGTTGCTAGGTCATTCTTGTAGCGTTCCACTAATTCCGAGTCCAAGGATAACTCATCAACAATTATTGATGAAGGGACGGATTTGCTTGGGGCCATTGGGAGCAAAAGGTTGAGAATTTTACTCCAAAAGAAAAGTTCCCAGAACTGATTTAAGGCTGCATGGTATTCTAGGACGGACTAGAGGTGTTTATATACAAGTTTGGACACCAAATCATCGAGGAAAAAGGAGAAACAGCCGCAGATTAACAAGATGGCTCGTACGAGACATCGATGTCTCGTACGAGGCATCTCCCAATTCAGACGACAGAAACTCTGCTCAAATCTCAGGTTGCCCAATGAGTCAAAACATGCCTCAAACACCTCAGAAATGCACCCTAGACAGTTCATACATCACATACAGATGACCCAACACAAATTCATCTCATAAAATACCCCTCAGTTGACCAACCGGATGTGGATCAATTCATTTACACAGTCAGAAATAAAAACTAAAATTAACAAAAGTATTGTGTGTTAGAGTTAGGAGTTAACTGTTGCATAGGTACAAACCGAAGAAAGAAAAAATTGTCTTCGTCTATGCCGAGGCAACAAATACATGATCAACAAAAAGAGGGGACGAGGGATCCTATCAACTCCGGCATCAAAAATAAGGAGACGTCGCCACTGCCACGTGATCATTCATCGGTCCGAGGCCTTTTTCCCGCAAGAAGCTGACTCTGCTGTCTGGCGAGCCAAGCGGCCTAAGAGATCCGCGGTCTCTCTTTCACCCTTTTGGCATAGGCCATAAACTGGGCAAGCCGTCCCGCGACCTCTCTATACTCAGCAATGGGCACATGTTGAGAAGAAATAAATAGAGATGTCAAAGTATTCAGATAAATGATAAACAGAGATATGAAATGATAGAATGACAAAAATTGCGGAAGAATGGTCATGAACCATACCATGGTCGCGTCGGCAGAAGGTACGAGTCCCTCAGGCATATCGTACTGGGCGGGAAGGTCCTCGGTGCTCTCTATCCCCTCAGCCACACTGTAGGTAAATAAAGCCGGTCCAAGTTGTGGACGGAAACGGATGTGGACAACTCCCTGGGCCTGAGTCTGATCACCCTCTATAATCAATGGGGGCATGAGACGAGCAAGAAAGTCCTGATAATCGGCCTCCAGAGACATATGGTCAAAACCATCCTGACCAATGATGAGGTCCCCTCTCTCTTCCTCCGCGATAGCATAAGAGTTAAGTATATGAGCTGGTGGGTCCAAGGGGACAATAACATCGAGCCTGCCACCACCTTGCTGGCGAGAGACTCTCTAAATAGAAGCATCCCCCACCAAGGCCGATCATCATCAATCTCATAACAGCAAACCCGTAAACATGATCAATGCCCAGACTCCGCCAAGGAAAGAAAGCAACAGCGGACTCAGGGACGGCCTCCCATCTGTCAAAATACAGCCGCATACGCCCCACAGTCATATCAGCCCCTTTTGCCTTCTCATCACGGGTATCCCTGTTACCCCGACGCCATCTCAAAGTATCTGGGAACATAACAGTGTTGTCTCGAAGGTTGAAAGTGAAGAGACCAAACATGGCGTAGCCCCAAGCCTGCGAATGGGGGAAACATAGAAAAATGTCAAAACTGAATGAGTTACTGAGACAAAAGTAAACTGGGGCTGAAATAAAGGAGAAATATAGAAGAAGAGGATTATTATACCTCCCAGGCATGACTGTAGCTGCCTAAGCCAGCGTTCGCCCGATCTCGCGAACTCTCGTCCATCGCCACATAGCAGTGGGCCAAGCCAGCGGAACCCCAACTAGCATCAGTCACATGCTGCATATCCCTCAGGCAGCTCAGAAGAGTGAACAAGGAAGTCGACGCATGATTGGCAAATAGCGTCTCAGAAAAGGTCCACCACAGAAAGCCACTGACAGCTGCAATACGGGGTGGCGGTAAGGTGCATCTAACCAGTATTAACAGTAACATAGGCATCGACCTTGTCCCTCAAAGCCTTCAGAGGGACACCCTTGCCTAAGGTACGCACAGAGAAGCCCAGAAAATGCCTCATATCATCACTACTGGGAGAGAAATCGGCATCCACCTCAAGCGGCTCACCGATGATAGCAAGCCCAGTAATGGCATGAAAGTCAGTAGGGGTCATAGTGACCTCCCCCCAATGCATATGCATGGTGTGAGTACTGTCCCACCAGCGCTCCCGAATAGCTTGGAGCAAGTGAACATTCCTCCTCTCACCGACTAAGCCGTCAAAGAAAGGCTTAAGCCCGAGATTCTCGATCTCTTCCTTCATCTCACCATTAAGAGTTGCCCACCTCTCAGAAACGGCTCGCACGCTGCCTCTACAGTTATCGACGACCCTGAATGATTGCAAGCAACAAAGATAAACGAGACGGATGTCAGAAAACCGGTAAAATCCTCACTTAAGCATTTTACCCGAAAAATCACAGAATTGCCTAGAGCGACAGTCGAAATCATGTACTACTATACTACAATGATTTTCGAACGTCAATAAGGATGAAATTCCATCGAAAGATCAGCCATGAATGGTAAACCCTAGCAGCGATAATTCTAGGCGAAAATTGACAAAAGTCGAACTACGAAGTCACCAAATTGAGACATGCAACAACGAAATTGACATGAAAACTCAGTAAAAGGAAGAGATCCTTACCCGCCTCATCCGAACGGAGTGAGAAATATGATCCTCAGAGAATGGGCACAACTCATCCATCGCCCATACTTTACCCTTCATGTGCCTACCAAAGAGGTGCTCTTTGTGGGATCGATTAGCACCGGCCATCAGAAAGGGTTGGGAATCACTAGAGCTTGGTGAAAATGAAGATTTTTTAGTGAAAAAATCGCCTAGGGTTGAGAATTCCCGAAGTAAAATAAGAAAAAGTGATTTGAAAATCACTTTCAGCACCTAAAATGTCTCTGATCTGCGTAAAAACAGGGAAGCCTCATATGAGACATCTCTCCCTCGTACGAGGTATCCCCCAGAAATCCAGCAGAAAACCCTGTTTTCTCAAGAAAGGTCAGAAAAAGCCCTGCTTTTGACTGAAATTCCAGAAAAGCCTAGTTTTTAACAGAAAGGTCAGAAAAAAGCCTTGCTTTTGACTAAAAGGTCGAATCTGAACCCGGTTCAAGATGGAACATTGAGTCGTCAATAAAAGAATATTTTCAGAATTGGAACAAGCAAAGTTGTTTCTCAGTACGAATTTATTCTCACCGCACATCCAAGATCATAGGTGAGCAACAAAATCTACATCAGCAAACTTTAAATCCAGTAACTGTCATCGAGACGTATGTTAATGACACAAGATTTACAACCGGGTATCCCACGACTGTTATCAAGACGTAAGTTAATGACACAGGATCCCACCATTTAGAGTCCCATAATTGCCATCGAGACGTATGTTAATGGCATAGGATTCACTTTTCTGATGGAAATGTAGTCTCGTCAGAAGGAGAAGCAAGGATCCAAGTAATTGACGTCTCCGCAACCAGTGGTCCCACAATTGTTATCAAGGCGTAGGCTAATAACATAGGATTCACACCCCTCAGAGTCCCATAATTGCCATCGAGACGTATGTTAATGGCATAGGATTCACATTTTCCGGCGAAGAAGGCAAGTTCGTTGGAAAGAGAAGCAGGGATCCAAGTAATTGGCGTCTCCAAACCCAGAGTCCGATAATTGTTATCAAGACGTATTTTAATAATATAGGATTCACATTTTTCAACGGAGAAGGTAAGTTCGTTGGAAGGAGAAGTAAGGTCCGGGTAACTGGCGTCTCCAAACCAAATACGGTTCGTCATCAACAACAGGGCATATTCAGAATTGGGTCAAAGAGATTGATTCCTCAGTATGGATTGCAACTGGAGACGGTTCGTCATCAACAAAAAGGAGTATATTCATAATTGGGTCAAGGACATTGATTCATCAGTATGGGTTACTCTCTAAACTTTACTTACCGCAAGTATTTGTTTTCAAAAAAATGATTTTCAAAATACCTTAAACCCCCGTTTTGGCGTATTTTCGGAGTCGAACTACGTTTGGTCTGATTTCCTTCCGAGGAATACGTAGGCAGCTTTCTAGCACGACCATACCCCTAGTTCAAAATGGCGTCTTTTCTATCGATGACGTTACTTCATCCATAAGTATGGGGCTCTGTAGACACCCCATTTTGGACATTCATTCATAATCACACTACTTCTGTGTCTCGCTTTTGATTTGGGTCAAAACTCGTTAAGTTGGACATGTTTCATTAAGTTTCTGAATGACTCCGTTAGTCAGGGGCCAAAATGAACATTAAAATTACTGCAGAGGGCAAAAAGTGAATTCCAGCACTGAGATGTCTCGTACAGTCGGGTTTCTCAACAGTTTCCTTATTGATCACAATCGTTTCTTGGAAAACACTCAAGCAATCCGGGAAAAACCTAATGAGCGATCCCAGAGTCCAAAAATACCTCCTTGGAGATCAGGTCCTTGATTCCCATCCAAACTTACATTCTTGGCTAAAACCCTAGGTCAAGAACTCTTCTAAATAAAGAGGTTCTTGAACCGAAAAACCTCTAGAATGGTCATTCACCCAAAACCACTCCAAATCTGATCGAAGACGTCCTCATAATCAGCCTCTCATCCTCACCCACGAAATTGAAGTCTTCACAACACCATTCAAGCCAAGTTCATTGGATCTTCAAGGCCTTTAGTCAAAGCCATCCATAGGATTCTCGAAGAACGCTTAGGTAAAACTTCTTGTTTTCTACCTTCTCATCCTCTTCTTTGTTTTTTGAAGTAGTGTGATTCCATCAAAGGATCATCCTAGAGCCTCTCCAATCCATGGAGATGGTCTCGAAGCATATGATCCGACATCCCAAATAAATAAGAAATTATTTATTTATTTGTTTTCTTCTTTTGTACATGAATGCATAATATTAATAATAATGATGATGATTTCGTAAGCAAGACCGATCCTAGATCGGGTGGATTGGGTGCTCCTTGACCTTCCAAATCCATAACTTAACCCCCGAACTCAAGAATCTCACGGTCCGCGTCTGTTAAATATGGTGACAACTCTCAAAATCAAAAAGGTAAAGCGAGGAATGACACCACACCAACAAGAGAGAAAACCCGCGCGCAAACACCATCCGATCCACACCCTCTGTTAGATCTGTGCAGCGGAATATCCGGTCCTGGAGTATGTAGTTCATCTTCAGTGACCCCTTGACCTTGGTCATCATGAACCATTTTTCTCCCACCCGAGTTTGGAATATCCATGCGAATCTCATTCGCATCACAGTATTCCTTGAACTCCCCAAGCTCATACTCCCCATCATTGTCAGACCTCAAGCATTTAACCTTGAGTCCTGTCTGTGTCTCTACCAAGGCCTTCCACTTCTTAAATATCCTGAAAGCTTCATCCTTCCCCTTTAAGAAGTAAACCCAGACCTTCCTTGTAGAATCATCAATGAAGGTCATGTAATATGACGCACCACTTAAAGAAGTTACCGGGGCCGGTCCCCACAAATCCGTGTGAACCAATTCTAACTTTGCTTCCCTCAAAGCCCTACCTGTCCTCGAGAAATTACTCATCGCCTGTTTACCAAACACACAGTCTTCGCAAATCCCCACGTTGACTGTCTTCAAACCCGGTAGTCTTCCCTTTGAGCAAAGTACCCGCACCCCCTTCTCACTCATGTGACTCAATCGACAGTGCCACAAATCCGTATCACCCTTGGCTGACGCCACCGCGATACTATCCTTGGTGTTATTCTCCAAATACAATGTACCCTCCTTATTACCCCGAGGGATCTCAGAATCCTCTTTGGTAATAACCCAGTTCCTGCAGCTAAAAGTTACCGAGTAACCTTTTTCATCCAGCTGCCCAACTGATAACAGGTTCTTTTTCAAACCCGAAATGTGTCTGACCCCGTGTAGATGTAAGACCTTCCCGTCCAATGCTCTTATTCTGACATCTCCCTTCCCCTTGATTTCCAAAGGCTGGCCATCCGCCAGATAGACCTTTCCAAAATCACCGGAAGTATAATTTTCCATCTCCTCTGCATGACCGCATGAGTGGAATGAATCCCCCGAATCCTGCACCCATGATTCTAGCGCACTACTAATACTCAGAATCAGTACATCTTCACCCTCAGTTACCACATTCGCCGATTTATCCCCTCGCCTGGGACATTCCCTCTTGTAGTGTCCTAACTCCTTACAATGATAGCACTCAACCGATCCTCTTACGACCCTTGGTCTTTCTTTGTTCTCTCCAGGCTGATCCCCACCCCTGATTACACTTTCCCTTGACCCTGTTCTCCCTTTGTTGCTAGAACCCGGTTTCTCCCTGCTAGTCGTAGCAAAACCGATTCCGAAGTAGACGGTGTCCCCAACTTCTTCATACGATTCTCCTCGCTCAGAAGTAGATCCTTGACATCATCAAACTTTAATTTATTTTTACCCGCTGAAGCACTTAACGCTGTAACCGTTCCGCTCCAACTCCTTGGTAAGGATGCTAGCAAAGCCAAAGCATGACCCTCGTCACCGAAAGTAATTTCCAACACAGCCAATGAGTCTATAACATCCATATACTCACCGATGTGTTTAGCTAATGATCTTCCCTCTTGCATCTTGAGATTCCCCATCTTGCGTATCAAATCAACCTTGTTCACCGCAGATGGTGTTTCAAATCTCTCAGTAAGATAATCAAGTAGCTCCTTGGTGGTCTTCGCCTTCTTGGTGGTTTTCGCGATCCACTTCGTCAAAGTAGATCTAATCACCACTAGGGTTTTCCTGTCCAGGATATCCCAATCTTCCTGTTTTTCGCCTTCCGGTTTGACTCCTAATAGAGGCTTATAGAGATCCTTACCATACAAGAGATCCTCTATTTGCATCCTCCAATACGCGTAGTCAGAACCATCGAACTTTTCTACCGCTCGTTTATCCTTGCCATTCTTGACTGCTTGAAACCCTTGACCCGTCTAACCAAAGCTCTGATACCAGTTGTTGTGGTATAGACCCTCCAAACCAAACAGATCGCAAGAATATAACACGCAAACCCAACAAGCAAGAACGATAAAGAAGCTAAAACAGTAAAGAGAACACAAAGAATTGTTTACCCAGTTCGTCGATATTTTTGACTACGTCTGGGGGCACTACCAAGCCAGAATCTTGCACTGTAATATGTAAATATGAAGTTACAATGAGTTATGGGGCAGAACCCTGCTTATATAGTCAACCTAGAATAAGTCTTAAACCTAGAATGAAAAGAATTCTCGAAAAGACCTTAAAAAAAACATCAATTTCCCGTCCAGGTGCATATTCGGCCGAATGCCTAAGAATATTCGTCCGAATACCTCTTACGTCGGAAAGCCACCTTTGAGACAAACCCAAATATTCGGCCGAATGTATACCTATATTCGTCCGAATATTTCCACTGCTCAAATTTTCCAATTTTCACCGCTTTTCTTCTTTTCTTCTCCAATTAGGATCTCTATTCCAACATATACTCCCTCCGCTTGATACAAATTGTCATGATAAATAACGTGCTTTTAAATTCAAAATATAGTTTTTTTTTTTTTTTGAAAGAAAAATTCAAAATATAGTTATAGTGCATTGTTACGTAGTAAAGATACATACAATGTAAAAATAAATAAAATACATTTATTTAAATATTATTAAGTTAATTGTGCTATCTTTTATAGATTGAGAAAATATAATTTAACGTAATACCAATAATAAAATCAAAATGACCTCACAATTTACATACAGATGTGGAACTGGAGCACTTTCTAGAAATAAATCAAAAGATACTCACTCCCTCCGTCACAAAAGGATAATCCATCATTTTTCGTTGTTAATACGAAAGAACTTTGAGTAATAATTAAATCTACTTTTAATTATTATAATTAAAATTTAAAAATTGTTGTTGATACACCATTATAAATACTATTAATACCAATTTTTAGTAACATTAAGAACTTTGAGTAATAATTAAAGCTACTTTTTTCACATCAAGGTCTGATCTGATAAAAAAAAAACGTTTGGGAGTGGTATATCCTTTAATTTCTAAATTGTCATTAACCCTAGTTTTACTCCCTCTATTGAATGTTTGAAAAAAATTAATTTACTATTGATCAAAAACATTTAAAAAAAAAAATCAATAACAAATTTGAAAAGATATTAAACATTCCATTTCCCTTGAAATGGTGGGAGTAACTTTGAAGCAGTTGGCAAGCTGCTGTCAAGGCAAAAATCACAACATCACCATCGGTCTCCGAACCATGATGAATAGATTTGACTTTTGCCACCTTGTTACAATTTGAAATTTTGATCCAAAACCTAATCAAAGAAAATAGTTAGCTGACGAAACTAATGTAGAATTAAAAGCAAATCTATGATTAAAATAAATCATTTATTTATAAACATATACTCCCTCCGTCCCATTTTAATCTTTAAAAAAAAAATTGGATACAAAAATTATGAAAAATGGTGAAAAAAATGATGTGTTGTGAGTGTAGATAATTTTGTAGAAGATAGAAAGTAGGGTAAAAAGTAGATACTTGATAATTGTTGTGATTATAAAATGTAGGGTCTATAAATAAAGAAGTATAAAAAAACTTTTCTTTTTAAATTTTAAAGTTTAAAATGAAACAAACAAACTAAAAAAATTGAAGTTTAAAATTAGACGAAACGAGTATATAATAAACAGGATCCGGAACCGCTCCACCCATTTTAGCTTCACCAACGGCTCCAATCAAGGCCACATAGGCGAGCTCATCATCTGTGCGACTAAGATGATTTCAATTTTTGTGGGTCCTACCGAGCTCGGACACATCTCATCCGTCGAACACAAAATCCAATGAGGTGGCTCTAATCGGAGCCATTGAGTGGAGCGGGTGGAGCTAACCGCTCGGTGGAGCGGTTCGAAATCCATAATAAACATGTAGTAAAAGAAAAACAAGCGTGAATGGTGGGCTAAATTTATAAATTTAAGGGCTAATCTCATTTTACTAACATGTGGTTTACATGTAGTACCAATTGAGGGCCTGTAGTTTATTTTTTCTCACTTTAGGGCTTGGGGTTTCAATTTCGTATCAAGCCAAAACCCAGGCAAAAAAATTGTTAGATTTTGGATGGAAATGTTGCATGTGCCATCCAACACCTAAATTTCTCATGGGTTTTTGTTGTTAATACGAAAATATTTTGAGCAATAATTAATTTAACTTTAGATTCTTACTAAGTATTTTCATATGAACATTAAAAAAATAGTATTTTCATATGAACATTAAAAAACAGTAGGAAAATATTTTGGGACGAAGGGAATACCGTATAAGTACTGGTACAACCTTCATTACTAATGCATTGCAATTAAACATGTAGTAGAGTATAATTTTTTAATCATAAGACAAAAAGGAACAAAGTATAAACTCTCTGACCATATTATATACGGCTCCCTCCATTCCAAAATGATCTTCATACTTTTTTTTCGCTTTTTTCGATGTTATTGCAAAAGGAACTTTGAGCAATAATTTTATGTTGATTTAATTATCCTATTGGAAATCTAAAACTTGTTATTGATACACCATCAACAATACTATTAATACCAAGTTTTAGATTTTAATTACGACAATTTTATCAACCTAAAATTATTGCTCAAAGTTCATTCGCAATAATAGCGAAAAAAAGTATGAAGATCATTTTACAAAGGAAGCAATACATTGCAATTAAAGCAATTAAACAAAGCAAAATCTAACTGTATAAAGAAGATTGATTCTACAATATTGAGGAGTACCGCGTGTTTCGTGTTGTTCCAATCGCCTATGCCAAGACATCTTCCTCACTTGTTCCTTCGTTGCTTCAATTGCGTCGTAAACCTAATTTGCAGTAACTGTAATCTTTTTTCTTAAGACGGAGTAAACTCAATTAAGGCGTAGGGTAATTACAGTTGTTGCCCATTTGACATGTGAATTGACCAAAAACCCATGAGAAATTTAGGTGTTGGATGGCACATGCAACATTTCCATCCAATATCTAACAATTTTTTTGCCTAGGTTTTGGCTTGATACGAAATTGAAACCCCAGGCCCAAAAGTGAGAAAAAATAAACTACAGGCCCTCAATTGGTACTACATGTAAACCACAGGGTAGTAAAATGAGATTAGCCCTAAATTTAATAGTAGCACACTGGCTTCGTCAAAGAATAGAATGACGTTCCCGTTTTCTTATTGTTATTATAGATGAATTTTTAAAATACTTTTATTTGACACAAAAAATATACATATATATAATTATTGTAGTGAAAATTTTAAAAAATTCACTAATATTATTTTGATAATAATGTATCAATAACAAATTTTAAATATTTATTAATATAAGTAAATAATTTAAAATTATTGTTTAAGTTTATAATAAGTACAAAAAATAAAATATCATTTTGAAAAGTAGGGTGTACATTCATTCTTTATAATATTCTGGAAGTTTTTTAACAAAATAAAATATTCTGGAAGTTTTGAAAAGAAGTGAAAAAATAGGGGAAATGACAATTTAGGGTCCAAAGTTTGGGGGGTGTGTGCCAATAGGGGCTGATGTATCAATTTTATCAATTTAGGGTCCAAAGTTGCAAAAGTTGTGCAGGTTAGAGTTTTTTAACGATTCTGATAACGGAATCCAGCTAAGTCACACGTGTTTTGCACATGGACTTAACTGAAGTTAGATTTGATTATTTGCACGGGCACATCGTCATTTCAAATGAAGATAATTAATAAAAAAAATTGAAATATTAAATTTTACTTTCTTATATTAAATTAACTAATAATTAAGACGTCATTTACTGAAAATATTTTTTCAAGAAATACAATAAAAATATTTTTTTCATTTTGAACCACTATAAAATAAAAAGTATAATTTTTAAAAAACGAAAGTGAAAAAAATATATTCCAAACAAAAAAAACCACTTTGTTTTTTTTTATAAAGAAGAATGTGGGATTTGGACACTTCCTTTTTTTGGGTGGTAGTGGTTAGTATTGTTTCATTATTAATATTAGTATTCTAATTATTTTATTTTCTTCATAAAATTATTTTTTATTTTTATTATAAAAGTTTTTTTTTTTTTTGTTTTTTTTTTTGAGTAAAAGAAACTTTAGGGTCCAATGTATAAGGGGTGTGTGAAATGACACAAAGCCCATGCGAATATTCAAAACAAACTCCAGTTAAGTTCTTCTGTTACTTAACTGGATTTTCTTTGCAACTTAGTTCAAAAACTCTTAATTGACTAACGTCGTTAACTTTGAACCCTAAATTAACAAAATTGATACATCAGACCCCTATTATCACACACCCCCAAACTTTGGACCCTAAATTGTCACTACCCCAAAAGAACATCTAGAATAGTTGAATAATTCATGTTCCTTGTGTTTGGAATTCACGAAGCATATATCCGATAGGTCAGCCTTCAATGATGTGCTTTTCAGACCTTGGCCTTATCCTAGTTTCCATAAACTCAACTTTTCTATTTTAATTTTCTAATTTTTGGAAAGAATATAATTAACATAGATAATTGTTGATCTCAATTACCCTCTAATTAGTATCAGTGGCAGTTTTCTTCAATGGTGACCATAAAAACTACATATAAATTAACATTTTTGGGATAGAGGTAGTAATACGATGCACAATTTTTTTTGAACAGCTGAACTATATCATTTATTTCAAAATAACATCATTTACAAATTCCTATGAAATCTATTACAGTTTTATCTAAAGCCCGACCGATCTATAGCCTTGCCTATTTCAAGTTCATATCAAGTTGAGAGCAGGGATGGCCAAACAGAACCGGAACCGGACCGGAAAAGCCCAGAACCGGAGCAAATCGGGGAGTAAACCGAAACCGGAACCGCCATTCATCCGGGCCGGTTACGGTTCACATAAATGGCGA
Source organism: Campanula takesimana (assembly GCA_026119855.1). NCBI lineage: Eukaryota > Viridiplantae > Streptophyta > Magnoliopsida > Asterales > Campanulaceae > Campanula > Campanula takesimana. Next base: position 2,437,205 of record JAOWBW010000042.1, on the reverse strand, counting down.
ACCGGACCGAAAATCCCTTGTTTTTCAATAATTTTAAAGGGGGGGGGGGGCGGAACCGGATTGTGCCAACCGGAACAGGAACCGGGGTAAGTACGGGCCAGCTCAGGGTCACATATATGCCAAACCGGAACCGGTTTTGGCCAATCCATAGTTGAGAGTATGATAAAGCTTGGAAACGTGAAAAGTTCAAAGAAACAGGTAAAGAAACAGGTAAAGGTAAGGGGTCGGTACGATATGGTTGGCCAATTCATACTTAACTCGCTTATTATTCAACACCCTCAACCTAATCCAACTTTGAATAAATTCTCCATTCTCCATTCTCCATTCTCCATTCTCCATTCTCCATTCTCCACCCACCCCATTAAACAAGCCACACAAAAAAAAACACACACACACACTCAACTTTATATATATTCATTCATTATTTATATCCCTCCATTGACCAAAACCCAACTTCTACCCATTTTTCTCCCCCAAACAAATGCCACTCAAAAATGCACCTCAATAACATTTGTTTCATTTTGCCATCTGAAGTCCATGACATAGACCCTCCTCCTCCTCCCCCTCATCATCAGCACCACCACCATACCACCACCAAGAAAGATCCGTCCCGGCGCCACTCATGTGGTGGTGGCCATATCTTCGATACCCTCCACCACTTTTTCGAGTCGAGGTGGGCCCGATCATCCCACCACCACACGTCCACCAAGAGAAAACCCTCTAGCATTTACCACGACACGGTCGGGGTTGACCTGACGGAGAAGGTGGGTGGTGGGGTTGCCCGGATATTCAGCTACGCCGAGCTTTATATTGGGACTAAAGGGTTTAGTGAAGATGAGATACTTGGGAGCGGAGGGTTCGGGAAAGTGTATAAAGGGGTTTTACCGAGCGATGGGACGGAGGTGGCGGTGAAATGCTTGGTGGGAAGAGGGGAGCGGTTCGAGAAGAGTTTCATGGCGGAGCTGGTGGCGGTGGCTCATCTCCGCCACCGGAATCTCGTACGCCTCCGTGGGTGGTGTGTTCATGATGATGATCAGCTCCTTCTCGTTTACGATTACATGCCTAACTTGAGCCTCGATCGACTACTTTTCAAACGGGCAGAGAATAAAGGGTCGGTGATTCTTGATTGGGGAAGGAGGGTGAAGTTAGTAAATGGTTTAGCAGCTGCATTATTCTACCTCCATGAACAGCTGGAGACTCAGATCATACACAGAGATGTGAAAACAAGCAATATCATGCTCGACACTCATTACAACGCCCGCCTCGGAGACTTTGGATTGGCTAGATGGCTAGAACACGAATACGAGCACGAAATCACGAGCACACCTAATAATAAAAACCAACCGTTCCGGTTAGCAGACACGACTAGAGCAGGTGGGACAATTGGGTATTTATCACCTGAGAGCTTCCACAGCGTAGCAACTGCGAAATCTGACGTGTTCAGTTTCGGGATCGTAGTGCTGGAGATTGTTTCAGGAAGACGAGCGGTTGATCTGACGTTCCAGGATGACCAGATCATCTTGCTTGACTGGGTCAGAAGACTCTCGGATGAAGGAATGCTTTTTGAAGCTGGTGATAGTCGGTTAAAGGTCGAGTCGTACAAGTTATCTGAAATGGAGGAGATGATCCATATCGGTCTACTATGCACGCTTCACGATCCACAATCGCGACCCAACATGAAATGGGTAGTGGAAGCACTTTCTGGAAGTATATACGGGAAATTTCCCGACCTTCCATCTTTCAAGACCCACCCTCTATACATATCTTTGTCTAGTAGTAACACCACCACCACCACCACCACCATGAACACCAACACCACCGCCTCCGGCACCGGCACAATCCCAACCACCACTGCTTCATTCGCAACCAATTCGTCAGTCTTTTTCACTGCCCAGGAAGAAAGTATAATTTCAACAATAGAACACGGAAAACATGATGATGATGATGAGGATGATGAGGAGGATGATGGTGGTGGTGATCGTGATGATAAAATCAACGCCTCGAAAGGAGTGGGGTCCTCGAGAAACAGTCTAAGCTGCTGTTCGACAAACCCCTACTCCATGGTTGATACGGCACGGGAAATGACCTACACCGAAATAGTTAACGCGACTGACAATTTCTCAGAAGAAAATAGAGTAGCGGAGGTAGATTTCGCGAGTGCGTACCGTGGCTTTCTCGATAACCGCTACATCCTCGTGAAGAGGCTGCACATGAAGACATGCCCCGCCTTACGAGGCCGGTTCGCAACAGAGCTTCTAAACTTAGGAAGACTCCGACAAAGAAATCTCATGCAGCTTCGAGGATGGTGCACGGAGCAAGGAGAGATGCTTGTAATATATGATTACGCAGCAAATCATCGTCTCCTTACTCATCACCTTTTCCAGAACAAGGTTTTACAATGGAAGCACCGATATAGTATAATCAAAGCACTTGCTTACGCGATTCGGTATCTACATGAGGAATGGGATGAGCAGGTGATTCATAGAAACATTACCTCTTCAGCTGTATGTATAGATCCTGAAATGAACCCGAGGCTCAACTCGCTTGCCCTGGCTGAGTTCTTGACAAGGAATGAGAACGGGGGTCATATTATCATTAACAAAAATGATTCGGTCCGTGGCATTTTTGGGTCAATATCACCAGAATACATGGAGTCAGGGGTGGCCACGACAATGGCAGATGTTTATAGCTTTGGTGTGGTGATGCTTGAGATGGTTACGGGGGAGATGGCAGTTGACTTTCGAAGACCGGATGTGTTATTGGTACAAAGGGTTCGTGAATTTGAAGGGCGGAAAAGTAAATATGAGAAATTGGCAGATTCGAGGCTGGAGGGAGCGTATGATCGTAAAGAACTTGTCAGGATGGCGAAACTTGGGATGGCGTGTACACGGTCCGATCCTGATGTAAGACCAAGTATAAGGAAGATTGTTAGCATACTTGATGGTTATGATAAATCTTTCATGGAAGAAGGGTTAAGGAAGGAGGGAATGGAAGAATGGAAGCGGAAAAATGCATGTTTGTTGTCATTGATTAAGAGAAGCCAAGCTCTAGGTATACATTAAAACCCATTCAGCAGGCTGTATTAGTGACATACATGTAGAAAAATGTATAAGATGTTTCTACAACAGTCTGCTTTTCTAAGCCTTTTGTTGTACTAATCTTTCTTTCTTTCTGATTCTGTGTATTTACCTTGTTTTTTAGTTCATAAACTTTTTTAATGAAGTACATATCAAGAAAAAGACTCCCTCCATCCCAGAAAGATAGTCTCACGTGTTTTTTTTATGGTCGACACAAGTGAACTTTGATCAAGTATTAATGTCAATCTAAATATCCTAGAGAATTTCTAAATATTGTTATTGATACATCACTTAATAATTAATCAATAAAAATTTTAAGAGTTTCACTAGGATGATTAGATTGACATTAATATTTGGTCAAAGTTTACTTGTGTTGACCATTAAAACCCAAAGGGGACTAATGGACTATCTTCCCAGCGGAGGGCGTATCAGATATGGTGATTACTGATTAGTGAAGAGTTCAAAACTTGATGTTCATCAATAACATCAACAATATCCGCTCAACAAGGGAATCAAAGTACTTTTTGCTGACAATCAAGCGTATTTCAGATTTATGTCAAGTCTTATCATACTGATCCATAAATTACCGTGAATTCAATTCCATATATATATATATATACATACATATTGTATCAATCTGACCTCTCTTTAGATTTTGGTCCACGAGCCCTTCTTGGCCATATCTTACTCTGCCTGGCTTAGTGTCAAAGGGGCTTCATCATTGGCATCAATTCCGACCCAATTGATCAATGAGTAGAGGAATTCCCTGAAGCTGACCTTCCCATTTCTGTCCCAGTCCATTTCTCCTACGTTTATTCAACAGAAAGAAGGAACAATGTGAGGTTAAAAGCACTTGCTGAAATGAAAAGACAATTTGACTACAGAGTGATGGCAGTACTAAATCGAGTCCTTGTGATGTGCATAGGGGATTTCTCCAATGGAGAATCCTGGTTCATAGCCTTGACCATATCTTTCTTGTTCAACTTCCCATCACCATTTTTGTCAAGAAACAAGAATGCTTCGATAATGGCATCAAAAGTTGACTTAAGTCGTGGAGAACCCATAGTAGAAGTCTGAAACAGATTTCACATATACTCGATTAATTTCCACAAGTTGGTCAAAACATGAATTTACTCTAAAGAAAATAACAGTAATAAATACTTCCTTCGTCCCTTAATATAGGTCTCACTTTCCTTTTTTAGTCCATCCCAAAATAAATGTGGTGTATCTAAATAGGGACAAAAGATTTAGTGCAATTTTATAATTGTACATGCAATGAACAAACTAGTAAAGCACCTTCCTTAGAAACGTTGACAACTCAAATGCGACATTTATTTTGGGACGGAGGGAGTATTATAATTATTATTATTGCTGTTGTTGTTGGTAGAAGTGTGCACCGTGTCAAGAGAGACAGAACGATCTGCTAGGAGATAAATGAGACACAGAAGAACGATAAACTCGTTGAATTGTATTCCTTGGCTTCCATCCATATCACATGATTCAAACAGATCACCAATTTCCTCCTCTGTACAATGGAATTGCAATTTCTGCAAGCATTTTTTTAGTTCGTCATGGTCTATAGTTCCATTAGCGTCCTCATCTGCACAATAGAAATGAGTAATAGAGAAACAAAGAGTTGTATTGCAGTATTCACATGAAATCCCTTTGGTGAATACTCTCTCCGTCCCATAACAACTTGCACCAATTTCCTTTTTGGGTGTCTCATTGGTTAGTCTCACTTTCCTAAAATATCCAATTTTTAGACTTTCTTTATTCGCCCTACCCCCACATGCCATACTCACACACTTCAATTATGGGACCCACTCTCATGTCATCTTACTCACAATCACTTTCCCACTCAATACTTTTTAAATATACATACTCGCTCCTTAAATCTCATGTCGGAGAAAAATGGTGCAAGTTGTTATGAGACGGAGGGAGTATCTAAATCAGTGGAATGTAACAGAAAGAAAACTCACCGTACTGTTCAAATACACTTTTTATCTCCTTCAGGCCCTCTTTAAAATGAGGAAATTTCAAAATTATGCTATTGATTGATTTAAAATTCTGGCGGCCTGGTGCACTTTTCTTGACCTCCGCCATTTTCCTTTCAAGTTTACTGTCCAACCTCTCATACTTGTTTGGTGAATTGCCACAACAGAGCATTCCTCCAACTTTGTTTGATAGTGACTTCAGAGAAGGGCACGGATTAGATGTACCTGAAAAACATTAACGTACACAAAATCAGATCAAGAAAAATCATAAATAGAAAAATAGTAGCAAACGTCCAGAATACTACTCCCTTCGTCCCAAAAAATTCTAACGAACATCTTTCTTAACAAAAGAATATCAATGGCAATTATATAGGTAAAAATTGATGCGAACACACACATATAACATTTAAGTGGACGGTGACCAAAAGTGATTTGACAATATATTGTTGCCTTGGACAGAATAAGTTTGTGAAAAACAATTCATGTAGCTGATCCCTAGTAAAAGAGACGACTCAATACAAGGTTTTAAGCTATCGTACTTTGCTTATGTTTCGATTTTAACCATTCTTGTTTCTTTTTAGCAGTTTTAACCTTTGTAATTTTAATTCGCACTCATTATCCCCTGAACCTAAAGTGGAATGGTTAAAAGGGCTAAAAAAATGCACTTGTGCATATAAAGAACAATGGTTTAAATCATTAAAAACAAAACACAACCAAAATACCATGGTCAAAAGATATAGTGATGGGACTACATACAAATAAATTACAAACCTTAAATTGTGTTGGGATTGGAGTCAAAACCATGGAGCGAGGAGTCGAAACCGGGACGGAGTGGTGAGAAGATTCGGCCGAACCTGGAGAAGGACTCGGCCGAACCAACAAAATGGGTGAAGGGGTAATGCCTAGCTAGTTGGCGTGTGGGCCAAAAGGCTAATTCCTAGCTCACGGCAGATGTTGACTTTGTGTAGGGTTGTAAGAGTATATTAATTCCTTTAGGAATTAAGTTCCTTAAGGTTTTAATTTCCTTACTCTATTCTACTCCTTCCGTCTCTAATACTTTGGGTAATTAGGATTTGATCAGGATTAGGTTTTATATCCCTATAAATATATTGTGACAATCACCATAATATTTAGTACTTATATTGTGTTATGAGAAAGTTAGGATATCAAGAGAGAGAGCCACAAAATAGTGTCAAGGAGGGGGCCGGGGGCCTAGGAGAGCTATGGGGGGGGGGGGGGGGGCGATCCTACAACTTGGCCATAACTGTGTTGTGTGTGTTCTTGGGGGAGGTGAGATAATAATATATAGGTGAGAGAGATTGTTCTTGGAGAGTAGCCATGTTTATATCTTAGTGATTGCATGTGCAAAGTTGTAACGATCTTCATATATTATTATAATGATATCCTGGCTTGGTGCCCCCGGACGTAGTTCATGTGTTGAACAAACAAGGTTTACAAATCTTGGTGTCATTCTTTCATATTATTCATGTGTTGAATTATTCTCCTATATTGATGGCTACTAGTATGGGCTAGTGGATGTGGAGATCCCCCCACATCCCCAATAAATTGGACATTGAAATGAAAGAACAAAATGAATTTGGTGAACTTCATAATTCTCTCTCAGGTCCAACCTCTGTTCTAAAAGTCGCTCGTCTAGGCCGCCTAGGCGCTAGGCGGCAATAAAACGCCGCGACTAACTTCAATTCTGCCTAGAAATTTTAGTCAAAAAATCCCCGCCTTGGTGCCCTAGAAGCCGACTAGTCGGGCTGGGCGCCGCCTACTGCCAAGATCCACCTTGTTGTTTTGATTTGAAAAAATATTTGGTCCTAGAACATGTCATTTTTTCTTAGTATAAATTCCAAAAAAAATCATCATTCAGTATTTGTTATGCCGCCTTGCTCTAGAGTGTTAGAATTTAAAGATTGGAAGCTTAGCAAAACAAATTGGAAGCTTAGCAAAACAAAGATTAGTTATTTATTATGTTCTTGAAGTTGTTATATATCATGTTGCTAAATAATACTTTTTTTTCTGCCCTATAATTTGCATGCTCTTGTGACATTTCAACTCTATTTCACCAGAATATTATAATTCACGCCTAAAGTCTATGCCCCGTCCAAGCCCCGCCTAGGCGCTAGGCCCGCCACCGGCGCTAGCGGCCGCCTAGCGATTTTTAAAACCTTGGTTCCAACTCCAAAACATGGAATTGAATTGTTAAACACGCTCTTACAGAGTAATTTCAAGAGGTACAAGCAAACAAGACATGAATCATACAAAATCTGAGTAACCAAATGGAACATTGTTTTCGAGAAGGAGGGATTATGTACAAACAACAGTATCAATTAGTAAAGAATCACAAATATATGATAAAGTTTCAAAGTTGAAAACAAAAAATTGGAAGTGAAAATGTATGATTATAATTACTGGAACAGAAAAAAAAGGGAAGGAGAGAGGGGATTTGGCTTACCCATTGAAATTTGTTGTTGTGATTTGGCTATGGGAGAGAAAACTGCGGATTGAAGAAAGGGAATTTAGGGTTTTAGCCTGGTGAAAGCAAAGTTGAAATTCGATCGCATCTTTTTTTTTTTTTTTTTTTTTTTTTTCTGTTTCTGTTTCTTTTCTCAGTGGAATTCACTCATAATGATACTTCCAAATTGACCCCACACCTCTAACCAAGGCGCCAAAGCTTTTCTTCACTAATTTGAAGCGGAGAAGCCCAACTACTTCTAGCTCGTTTATTTGATTTTGCTAAGTGGACTTTTTTTTTCTTTTTTTTTTCTTTTTTTTTTTTTTAAGGACGGTGGACTTTAAATTTAAGTTTTTTCGTTTTAAATTATGAATAAGCAAAGAAGGACATTATTAAAATGGTGTTACCTATTTTATTCTCTCTTTTGTGAGAGCTTTACATTCTCTTTGTTGTGAGAGCCTTGTTTTTTTTTTTTCCGTATATTTTCCGACAATCATTGTGGAATTATAAGTGGAGGATGATAGCATCGTTTAGAAAGTTTGGTTGGTGATTTATTGCTAACTCAGAGTCAGAAGCCTTAAATCAATGTATTCTCAACACTAAATATTTTTCGGTGTGAGATTTTGTAAATGCCAAGAATGCTTGTGTAACTTTATGCACGAACACCATCTTTTGACATCCTTCTTCTTACATTTTTTATGTACTAGTGGGTAACCCGTGCTCTGCACGAGTAACTAATTTGCTATTTTTATTTTATTTTTTGTATTTTACTCTTTTTATGTTTTTATTTAATAAAGTAGTATAACATTTTTTTGTAATATAAATATATTGTATATGAAAAATAATTTTTTAATTATAGTTAACTAAAATAGTAATCATCATCTTAGCTAAAACTATTAATAGTAAAAATTAATCAATAAAATAATATCAATAACTAATACTATTAATAGTACTTCAAAAATTTTACTATAGTTAACTAATATAATAATTATCATTTTAACTAATATTATTAATAATACTAATTAATCTATATGATTACTATTATTATAATAACTACTATAATTAACTAATATTATTGATTGTAATTGTTAATATATATTAATAGCAATGATTAATCTCTATAATAATATTCCCTTCGTCCCGGTTTAAGGTTCTTAGTTTGACTTTGCACACTTATTAAGAAATCAAGTGAAAAACGAAGAAAAATTGGTCAATCAAGTAGGAAGGTGAGGATATAATTGTCCAAACACTATTTAAAAGCAAATGGGTGAAAAGTAAGGTATGTAAGTAATGGTGTTTTTTTTGTAATTAAATAAACTTTTTGAGGGTAAGATTCTTCAAAGCACTATTCATATTTTACCATTTTTGGAATAAAGCAACTATGAATCTTAAATTGGGACACATCAAAAAAGAAAATAAGAACTTTAAACTGGGACGGAGGGAATAATAATAATTATAATAAAATAATATTATTAATAGTAATAGTTAATTGATATATTAACTATTATGATTAATTAATATTTAAAATTAATATTTAATTTATATAATAACTATTATAATTAACTAATACTAATAGTTAATGTATATAACCTATTATAGTTAACTAATACTATTAATAATAAAAAATAACTTATAAAGTAACTATTATAATTAACTAATACTATTAATAGTAATAATTAACTTATATAGTAACTATTATAGTTAACTAATACTATTAATAGTAATAGTTAACTAATATAGTAACTATTATAGTTAACTAATCTATACTATCTAAAAACAAGGTTTTCGCAATTTTACACACAATTAGGGGTATTTTCGTAAAAGATAGGGCTGGATGTCTCTTATCCAAGAAGCTTCCTGCCTGTTAAATCTTTAAATAGCCAAAGGCATAATTGTCTTTTTATTTACAAGCTTATCTTTCAAGCTTTGTGGCATAGCTATAATTATTTTAGGAAAAATGGAAAAAATCACAAAGAAAAGGCACCCTCTCCTCATTCGACACACACACAGTTTCACTTTCTCTCTCTACCATCTCTCCGGCAAGCTTATTGCGCACCCGGTAACCCTCTCCCATAGTCCCATCCTTCACCTCCGTCAACCCCTTCGACTCCTCACCTCCGGCGAGTCCAATGGCATCATCTGCCTCTACTTCCGTCGAAGCACAACCCGTACCCCGATTCTCCTCTCTGCGTCGATCGGCCAGATCTACTTTGATCTGCTCCTCTTTGGTCCTCTTCTCCAGTAAAGTTCTTTTATGGGTGGCGTAGGGAGGCTACTGACGGCGCATTTGACACAGATGCTGGTAATAATCGGTTTTGTTAGTGCTTCGATGGGTTCTTTGCTTTTTGTATAGCATAAGCTGAAATTGCTTCAGATCTCGGACCATCTAACTTCCCCCATTTCCGGCGATACTCTCTAAACCCCCGGCGACCCTCCGGGACCCTCTCTCAATTCTGGCGAAGCCTACCGAAATCAATGCCAAGGTTTTTCTTTCTCTATCTCCACTTCTCTCTCTCTCTATTTTATTTTGTATCTCTAATTTTAGAACCCATTCAATTAAACATAATATTAACGATTGCAATATTTTTGTTTATTCACTATGAATATTATGTTAGGCCCCAAAATATTAAATATTGCAATATTTTTGTTCATTCACTTTCACCTTCTGAAAAACGGCATCCTTATGTTCAGATCCGAATAGTGATTCACATTTTTAATGGATACATTGTTGAACAGGCTCACCATGCGGCTAGGATGTCAATGGCGGCCATGTGCACTTATAATTTTTAGCATTGTAACTGCCCAGAAAGTCGGTGATGAATAGAAAACTTGAATTGACGGATACCAACTCCTGTCAGTCAAAAGCATTAAATCTTAGGGGTCTAGAGGGGTATTTTCGTAAATTTGTGACCTGCAAGTCAATACTACACGTGGCTACCTTATCCCCCTTTGTTTTGTTTGGGATTATAACCCATTTTAAATTTCAAACAGCTTTTTGAGCAACCTGCATTGTTCGACAATGTAAGATACCCGCGGGAAAAATGAATAGTTCCCTCGAGAATCAAACACGGTATTTAAACGGAAAAAAACGGAGTCGCCACGTTAGTTTAACTTTAAACCCAAACTTAACGAAAAATGGTTAGAGACAAAGGATTCGGAGGTCATGTTACACTTTGGGAAGAACTTAACCGGTAGTTCACCCAAAGTGACTCGAAAAGTCGAGTCTCCCTAAGTTTGTTAACCAAAGTTGTGCGAGTGTGTGTGTGTGTGTGTGTGTTCTAGAAAAATGGGAGAAACTGACTTTTAACAAGATCAGTTAGAAACTTAACAAAATATGGTTGTTTTGTAAACAGTTTGACAGAAAAGGGGAAAGACTGAAAAGTCACCCCTCTGACCAAACTAGCCGTATGGCTAGGAATGTCGTCCCTGGAGTTTTTACATATTGTCAAGAAATCAGTCCAGTTTCAGGCAGAAACAGAGCATTCTGCTGAAACTGAACTGTTTTACATCTTTCCAGTTTATTTACTCACACAAAGCTTGGATTAAATCATCCTTATGCTCTTAATCACTAATTAAACACCAAAACACAAGGTTTTGGGTATGATCAAGACAATAATTGGGGAAAATTAAGAAAGGTGATGAACATGGCATTTGAGCCAAAATCATCATTTGAATGGTTAAAGATCGAAACTTTAACATCCAAATGGATGATTCTTCCAGGAAAGGCCTTAGGATATCAAAAATCAACCTTGGGATGGATAAATATTGAGTCTTTACCATCCAAAGGAACATTATTGGAGTTAGATCAAGGTTTGAATGATAAAGATTGAAACTTTATCATCCAAACTTGATCATTTCACCATAAAATTAACTTAAAAGTAAAGACATGAAATTTAACTTGCATAAATATAAAGACATAATATAAATTGCATAAAAGTAAAGACATAATGTAAAGAATATTAATGTAAAGACATAATGTAAAGTGCATTAATGTAAAGACATAATGTAACGACCCCAAAACCCGTCCCTATTTATTTTATATTTTTGGGAATTTTAATTTGACAATATGTGTGCATTTTATGTGTTAGAAAATATTTTTATGACTTGCTTATATTATTTGTTTAATTTTGTTATTTATTTGGTTAATAGTAATAATGGTTAAAAGAGTTAAAAGATTAAGTTGAAACTTTAGGGTCCAAAGTGTAACTTTAAAGTTCAGGGGCTTATTTGCTCAAAATGAAAGTTGAAGGACCAAAGTGAAAAATGGAAAATATCAATTCATATAAATCCTCACCTCTCCCTCTCTCTGCGCACATAAACCACACACACACACACACACTAACTTTTCTACTCTCTCTGTTCTACGAAGAAGAGAAAGAAATGGGTAAGTTCATTTCATTTTGATTTTATATCTTTTTAATTACTTATCCGTTTTAAAAACTAATTATATATAAATGATCAGGGCGTTGAGTAGGTCATTTCTACCCGAACAAAATATATTTATGCGATACTTTTTCCGGAAATAGGTAAGTTACTAATTCCCCTTAAATAGTAAAATGGTCATATATTTGCTATATGTGTGTTATAGGGTGAAATTATTGTGAAAATAATTTAATTGTGATACTTGTTTATTTGGGATAAAGGGAGTATAATTATACTGGGTAAGTGACTTGGTTTGTATGTTAGCATGTATATGGATATGTTTATATACTTGATAATGTTAGTATAAGTGTTTGAAAGTATACTCCTACTCGTGGGACGGTAAATTATTAACTTAAGTTAAATGTTAAATAAGTATATTATAAAAATTTTACTATTATTCGTGGGACGGGGAAATGAATGAAAGTATCCTAAATGAGTATATTAGTATATTAGAAAAATTATACTTATACTTGTGAGACGGTGAAACGAAAGGAGTGCAATTTTGGTACATTTAGAGGTTTGGGCGGTTGCACACTTTTTGTGGGCGATCGCACACTCTTTCTGGAGCAATTTGGCCTTAATTGAGTGTTTTGGGCGGCCTCACACTATTTTTGGGCGATCGCACACTTTTCTCAGAAAATGGTTCAACCTTCCGGAGGCCATAACTTCTTCATACGGACTCTGATTTACTCGTGTAAACTATCGTTTCGAAGCTATTCTTGTGTACTACGTGATGAGGTGGTTTATTCAGTTGGGTTCTAAATATTATATTACAGAAATCCAGTAGGTGTTTAATAACAAAAAGAGTATTAATGGTCCGTTGTTGTAGAGTTGGTCCTTTGTGATCGAGTTTGGAATAATGTAACCGTTTAGGTTCATTTTGAGTGTGGTACATCTTTATGATGTTTTCGTAGGATTTCTTACTTTGGAATCCCTTGTGTGAGAAATGGATTCGACATACTTGGTTGTTGAGGATCGTGTTCAAGTGTGTGCAAGATTTTTGTTTGACTTAATGTCATTAATAAAGGATTGTGTTGTGGCCTAATGTCAATGTTGTGAACTCTTTTATGAGTAACGTGGTTGCATCTTTTGATGTGTTTGGCTTGGTTTCTTGTGTAGAATCATTGCCCCGGTTGTTGTTGTTTTAGCAAGTATTTATTACTGTGCTCTTTGTTGAAAGTCCAGCTGGTTTTGTGTGTTATCGAGTGGAGGTGGAAAGAATTATAGTGGCACACTAGCCAAGTTCACTATAAGGCTTTTCCACTGGACCTATTTCCCCAGGTTTGGGTGTTATCGAGTGGAGGTGGAAAGCATTAAGGATTTTCCACTGGACCTATTTCCCCAGTCCAGATTGGCCTTGGATGGGATGAACTCGCTCCCTCGCGTGAGCATTTAGGGGTATGACTTTGTGTCATTTTCTCCCGCTATTGTTGTTGTTGTGTTATATGGTTCCGGAACCTGGTTCAGCTATTGATGCTGCCCCGTTGTTACTTTGGTTCAATTGATTATGGTTTAGTTTTCGGGATCCCGGATTCAGCTATTTATGCTGCTCAGATGGTTTTCTCAACTGGTTTTCTCAGATGGTTTTCTCAGATGGTATTCTCAGACAGTTATGTTATTGGGTAAACCTTGGCTTGGTATCCTCGTAGGAGTGTTTACTCCTACACTATGTGTTGTATGATGAGTTGGTCGTTATTTCCAACCGGTATGGGACGGTTGGCGATAGGAAGCCTCTCATGTTATGTGCTATATGCTATATGATTATTTGTTGATATTGTTTCTTTATGATTCTCATATTAGCATGTAACGTAGTTGCATTTTAGTAGCTTACTGAGATTCATTCTCACCCCTTATTTGTTTACTGTTTTAGATAAAAGCAAGTCCAGGGGATAGGACACTTTGGCACGGGAGGACGTTGAAAGTTGTAAGAGTTGGGTTGTGTTTTGTCAAGGTTACATTACATAAATGTATAACCTTTTGGGTAGAGTTTCCTTGACTTCATCATCTTGTAATACCTATATTTTGGATAAGGTCGGTGTGTGTACATTTGTATAAAGGTTTGTAAGCCTTCGGGCTAAATAGTTTCGTTTGTGAAAGTTTGTTTGAAAGTCAGTGGAAGTCTTTGAACTTCAAGTGTGGATTTGTTAAACTTTACGAAAGTATATTTCAAAAAAATTTCCTAAAATGTTTTATAACGTCTTTCAATCGTGTCCCGAGCGTGGGGCCAAGTAGGACCACGGGTCTGGGGCACGATAGTTGGTATCAGAGCTAGGTTGTAGATGGTCTAGAATGACTAAGTGGCCTAGGAGGGTAGTGTGTATAGGGTGACTAACGTTGAGAGTCTTATGCAGGTACTTATTGAAAATGGTTGGGACAGAAGGAGATCAAGTCAGGTTTGCTACTTATAAACTGAGTGGAGCTGTTAAGTACTAGTGGAAGGCTTTGAAAACTTTTTGAGATGAGACTCATATACCCTATACATGGGAGAAATTATTGAAGAAGTCCAAGGAACATTTTATTCCCCGGATAGATCAAGACAGGAAGGAAATGGAGTTTCTTAACTTGGAGCAAGGTTCTATGTCAGTGGCTCAGTATTCAGCTAAATTTTCAGAGTTGTCCAGGTATTGTACTCATTTAGTGGCAACTGAGGAGAGAAAGGCTACGAGGTTTGTGAAGGGATTGAGAACTGCGATTAGAACTCAACTAGTATCCCACAAGTTGCAAGATTTTCAAGATGCAGTTGATCGAGCCTACCAAGTGGAGCATGATATTGAAGAACACAAGAAGAAAATGGAGTTGTTAAGTGCAGGGAGGCAAGGTATGCAACAACAACAACGTGATGATAATAGAGGGAATCAAGGTGGATCTTCACAATTCAAAGGGTCTTCTCAAGGACAGTCAAGTGATAAAAATCAAAGTAACACTTCAGGGAGTCAGAACAGAGGAGTCTGTAATTATTGTCAGAAAGAAGGGCATTCAAAAAAAAAATGTTGGAAGAAGCAGGGCAAATGTTTGAATTGTGGACAGTTGGGTCATTTTTGAAAGGATTGCCCTAGATTTAGAGTACAGGCATCGGGAAGTGCAGTTAGGTCTTCTCAGGGCCAGAAGAGGGATTCTTCAAGAAAGCCTAAGGTGCATGGTCATGTCTTTGCCATTACTCAACAACAGGCTTCAGATTCCTCTAATGTGATAGGAGGTATTATTTCTGTGTCTAGTTTGAGAGCACGTACACTTATAGACCCTGGTTCATCACATTCTTATGTGTTTGTGCATTTTTCTTCTCGATGGCATTTGTCTTCTGAATCTCTTCCTTATGTGTTAGAGGTGTCTACTCCTATAGGGGAGTGTTTGGTGACCAATGAGGTGTTGCATTCTTGTGATGTGCGTATACGTGAGCATGTTTTACCTGCTGATTTAGTTATCTTACCATTATAAGATTTTGATATTATCTTAGGTATAGATTGTTTGGGTAAATATCATGCATCTGTTGATTGTGCTGAAAAGGTGGTTACATTTTCTATCCCTGATGTTCTTAAATTTACTTTTGAAACTGTTCCCTGGGGTAGAGAGATTCATATTATTTCTTATGTGAAGGCTAGGAGGTTATTGAATCGTGGTTGTGTGAGATTCTTGGCCAGTGTTCTTGATACTACTAAAGGGTTGCCTGAAATAGAGGATATGCCTACTGTTAAAGAATTTCCTGATGTGTTTTCTACTGAGTACTCTATGCCTCCTGACCGGGAAATCGAGTTCTGTATTGACTTACTTCCAGGTACAGCTCCTATATCTGAGTCACCTTACAGAATGGCTCTAGTTGTTTTCATGTATATGATGAATCGGGTTTTCAAACCTTATCTTGATACTTTTGTGGTTGTCTTTATCGGTAATATCCTTGTTTATTCTAAATCTCGAGAGGAACATGAACAATATTTGCGAATGGTTTTGTCTGGGTTCCGAGGGAAGCATCTATTTGCGAAATTTTCCGGGTTTAGAGGAGTATTATCGAAGATTTATTGAGGGGTTTTTTCAAGATTTGCTACACCATTCACTCAGTGGGCTTAAAAGAATGTACCATATATGTGGGATGAAAATGTCAAGTCAGTTTTGAGGAATTAAAGAAGAGATTGACCACTGTACTGATTCTTGCGTTACCTAATGGGAATGATGGTTATTTACAGTGATGCTTCGAGGAAGTCAACTTCTTGTGAATAGAACTATCCGACCCATGACATGGAACTTCTTGCGATTGTTTTTGCGTTACATAAGTGGAAACATTATCTTTATGAAACAATGTTTGAGATTTTTACAAATCGACAGCGTAGATGAATTGAACTTTTGAAGGATTATGATTGCACCATCTCTTATTATCTGGGCAAGGCAAACATGGTTGTAGATACTATTAGTCAGAAATCTTACATAGTTTCGAGGATGGTCCGAGGGTAGAAGATGTTAGAGGATGTACGGGATTGGTGTCTACATGAATTGAGACATGGGGTGATAATTGCGAATATTCGGGATTTGCTAACCTTAATTCAACGGATAAAAGATGCTCAACAGAATGACCTCGTGTTGAGAAAGATAGTGGATAAACCAAAGATAGAAAAGTTGAAGATATTTCTTTTAGTCTTGAAGGAGTATTAACTTATAGAGGGCAGTTATGTGTACCAACATTGATGGAATTAAACGTCAAATTCTTGATGAGGATTACGAGTTCAAGTATATTACTTACCCCGAGAGTACCAAGATGTATCCTAATTTGAAGCGGCATTTCTAGTGGAATAATATGAAATGGGGAATAGTGGATTACGTATCAAGTGTTTGATTTATCAACAGGTTAAAGCTGAACATCAAAGACTCGCAAGTCTACTTCAACCTCTAAAGATACTTGAATGGAAATACCTTTGGTTATTTGATTCGTGTGGTAAGTAACCCTAAAATTCGGGACGAATTTTCTTTAAGGGGGAGTGATTGTAACGACCCCAAAACCCGTCCCTATTTATTTTATATTTTTGGGAATTTTAATTTGACATTATGTGTGCATTTTATGTGTTAGAAAATATTTTTATGACTTGCTTATATTATTTGTTTAATTTTGTTATTTATTTGGTTAATAGTAATAATGGTTAAAAGAGTTAAAAGATTAAGTTGAAACTTTAGGGTCCAAAGTGTAACTTTAAAGTTCAGGGGCTTATTTGCTCAAAATGAAAGTTGAAGGACCAAAGTGAAAAATGGAAAATATCAATTCATATAAATCCTCACCTCTCCCTCTCTCTGCGCACATAAACCACACACACACACACACACTAACTTTTCTACTCTCTCTGTTCTACGAAGAAGAGAAAGAAATGGGTAAGTTCATTTCATTTTTATTTTATATCTTTTTAATTACTTATCCGTTTTAAAAACTAATTATATATAAATGATCAGGGCGTTGAGTAGGTCATTTCTACCCGAACAAAATATATTTATGCGATACTTTTTCCGGAAATAGGTAAGTTACTAATTCCCCTTAAATAGTAAAATGGTCATATATTTGCTATATGTGTGTTATATGGTGAAATTATTGTGAAAAGAATTTAATTGTGATACTTGTTTATTTGGGATAAAGGGAGTATAATTATACTGGGTAAGTGACTTGGTTTGTATGTTAGCATGTATATGGATATGTTTATATACTTGATAATGTTAGTATAAGTGTTTGAAAGTATACTCCTACTCGTGGGACGGTAAATTATTAACTTAAGTTAAATGTTAAATAAGTATATTATAAAAATTATACTATTATTCGTGGGACGGGGAAATGAATGAAAGTATCCTAAATGAGTATATTAGTATATTAGAAAAATTATACTTATACTTGTGAGACGGTGAAACGAAAGGAGTGCAATTTTGGTACATTTAGAGGTTTGGGCGGTTGCACACTTTTTGTGGGCGATCGCACACTCTTTCTGGAGCAATTTGGCCTTAATTGAGTGTTTTGGGCGGCCTCACACGATTTTTGGGCGATCGCACACTTTTCTCAGAAAATGGTTCAACCTTCCGGAGGCCATAACTTCTTCATACGGACTCTGATTTAGTCGTGTAAACTATCGTTTCGAAGCTATTCTTGTGTACTACGTGATGAGGTGGTTTATTCAGTTGGGTTCTAAATATTATATTACGGAAATCCAGTAGGTGTTTAATAACAAAAAGAGTATTAATGGTCCGTTGTTGTAGAGTTGGTCCTTTGTGATCGAGTTTGGAATAATGTAACCGTTTAGGTTCATTTTGAGTGTGGTACATCTTTATGATGTTTTCGTAGGATTTCTTACTTTGGAATCCCTTGTGTGAGAAATGGATTCGACATACTTGGTTGTTGAGGATCGTGTTCAAGTGTGTGCAAGATTTTTGTTTGACTTAATGTCATTAATAAAGGATTGTGTTGTGGCCTAATGTCAATGTTGTGAACTCTTTTATGAGTAACGTGGTTGCATCTTTTGATGTGTTTGGCTTGGTTTCTTGTGTAGAATCATTGCCCCGGTTGTTGTTGTTTTAGCAAGTATTTATTACTGTGCTCTTTGTTGAAAGTCCAGCTGGTTTTGTGTGTTATCGAGTGGAGGTGGAAAGAATTATAGTGGCACACTAGCCAAGTTCACTATAAGGCTTTTCCACTGGACCTATTTCCCCAGGTTTGGGTGTTATCGAGTGGAGGTGGAAAGCATTAAGGATTTTCCACTGGACCTATTTCCCCAGTCCAGATTGGCCTTGGATGGGATGAACTCGCTCCCTCGCGTGAGAATTTAGGGGTATGACTTTGTGTCATTTTCTCCCGCTATTGTTGTTGTTGTGTTATATGGTTCCGGAACCTGGTTCAGCTATTGATGCTGCCCCGTTGTTACTTTGGTTCAATTGATTATGGTTTAGTTTTCGGGATCCCGGCTTCAGCTATTTATGCTGCTCAGATGGTTTTCTCAACTGGTTTTCTCAGATGGTTTTCTCAGATGGTATTCTCAGACAGTTATGTTATTGGGTAAACCTTGGCTTGGTATCCTCGTAGGAGTGTTTACTCCTACACTATGTGTTGTATGATGAGTTGGTCGTTATTTCCAACCGGTATGGGACGGTTGGCGATAGGGAGCTTCTCATGTTATGTGCTATATGCTATATGATTATTTGTTGATATTGTTTCTTTATGATTCTCATATCAGCATGTAACGTAGTTGCATTTTAGTAGCTTACTGAGATTCATTCTCACCCCTTATTTGTTTACTGTTTTAGATAAAAGCAAGTCCAGGGGATAGGACACTTTGGCACGGGAGGACGTTGAAAGTGGTAAGAGTTGGGTTGTGTTTTGTCAAGGTTACATTAAATAAATGTATAACCTTTTGGGTAGAGTTTCCTTGACTTCATCATCTTGTAATACCTATATTTTGGATAAGGTCGGTGTGTGTACATTTGTATAAAGGTTTGTAAGCCTTTGGGCTAAATAGTTTCGTTTGTGAAAGTTTGTTTGAAAGTCAGTGGAAGTCTTTGAACTTCAAGTGTGGATTTGTTAAACTTTACGAAAGTATATTTCGAAAAAATTTCCTAAAATGTTTTATAACGTCTTCCAATCGTGTCCCGAGCGTGGGGCCAAGTAGGACCAAGGGTCTGGGGCGCGGCACATAATGTAAAGAGACATTAAATGATAACAAGCCTTGATCATCTTAGGTTTGAACCGTTGATCATGCATTGAACATGAGGGTACCATTGACTCACATCAAGAACTTGGATCCAATTCATAATATTTACAAGAAAAGTAAAGACATTTACATAAATTAAACAAAAGAAAGATTGAATATGAGATGAAGAGAAGATGGGGAGAAGGAGGCCTCACCAATTTTGGTTCTAAGCCTATCTTCTTTCTCTCTTTTCACTCAAATGTGTGTTTATGTGTTTGACTGCCCTCAATTCGTCAGAGTTTACATTCATAAAATGATTTCTCCCCCCACCTAAAATGATCAGCCAGGGGTCCAATTTATAGGGACTGAGGGTGTCCAAACCATCCGTACGGATTGGCCCCTCCCGCGTCCAAACCATCCGTACAGCTCAGCCTGGCGAGCTTCTGAATTTTTCCAATTTTAATTCCAGAGTAGTCCAGGAATTTTAGGTTTATCTTAGTGAGGTCCCAGCCTATCAGTTTATCTCTGAATGGTGCTAAGAGTTCTTCTAAAGTTGGTTAATTTCAGATCTGAAATCGACCTACTTTAGAGGAATTCTTGATACCATCGAGGGATAAACCAATGGGCCGGGACCTCACTAAGATAAACCTGATATTCCAGGACTGAACTGGAATTAAACTTGGAAAAATCTAGAAGCTCGCCAAGTCGAGTCGTACGGATGGTTTGGGAACATGAGGTCCCTAGCCGTACGGCTACTTTGGGCACCCTCAGCCTCTATAAATTGAACCCCATGCTGATCATTTCAGGGGGAGAAACAACATAAGAAGGATTACTCTGTCAAAATCACTGCAGTAGTGTGAGAGAAGAGTAAAACAAAGAGTGAAAGAGAGAAAGGAAGATTGGCTAAACCAAAATAGGTAAAGCCACCTTCTCCCCTTCCCTTCTCTTCATCTATAACTCTATTTTCTCTTTAATCTTTGTTTAAGTTTATGTTAATCTTTATATTACTTGCAAGACTTGTCCATTCAAGCACTTTTACATTACTTGCAAGACTTGTCCATTCAAGCACTTTTACATTTATGCAAAACTTGTCCGTTCAAGCAAATATATATATATTACTCTATATTACTCTTGTCCAAGCTATGAAATGATCCAAGGTGCCCTCCATGCCTTGTGTGGAAGAGTTTCAAACCTAGATGATCATGGCTTGTTGATTTTCATTTACATTCTTGTCTAGTTGGAATGATGCTTTTATTGGCAATAATGATCATTTGGATGATAAAGCTTCCATCTTTATCATCCAACATTGATCTAGCTCCAAAGTCCCCTTTGGGGTCATAAAGATTCAATCTTTATGTGTTAATTTGACTCTTTAAAGGTTAATAAGTCATAAAAATGCCATCTTGGGGATAAAGTTTCAATCTTTAATCACTAAATGGTCAATTTTGGCCCAAAGGGCATGTTCATCAACTTTTCTCAATTTTCTCCAAAGATTGCTCATGATCACACCCAAATACTTGTTTTGGGGACTAAGTGATGATCATTTGGCATAGGAATGTTGTATTTAAACTTATAAAGTGTTTTAAACAAACTGGAATCAAAACAGTTCTGTCCAGTTTCAACAGAATGTTCTGTTTCTGCTCTGAAACTGGACTGTTCTTGACTGAACTGTAAAATCCCAGGAAACTGCCTGTACATCCGTACGGCTATGTTGGGAACAGGGGGTAAAATGTCTGTTTTGCCCTCTGATCCCAATTTTCTTAATAAACAGACCCTTTCAGTTAAGTTTTTTTCCAAGCAAAACCAATAACAGAAACTTTTCCATTAAATACACACACACACAGGCACATTTTCAAACTAACAAGGGAGACTCGGTTTTTCTGAGGCATTTTGGGTGAACCGCAAATATGTTCTTCCCAAAGTGTAACCTGACCTCCGAACTCACCTTCTCTAACCATTTTCATTTGTTTGGTTTAAAATTAACAAATGTAGCAACTCCGTTTCTTTTTCATTAGGAAAGTTACCCGTGTTTGGCATTTCTTCCTCGTGCGAACTTCGCTTGTTTCGCCCCGAGGGACGGGATCCTTACAGTGGAGACTCCGCTGGGGAGAATAAGTGCTTACGAACTTCTGTTTAGAAGCTTTGGAAGCACTTTTGTGTGGGTCAAACTCCCGTTTCCGTTAGTTAACTTTGTGCATGATTGTGTGTGTTTGTTGTTTCTGTTTGAACTGTTTTAAGTGCATACGTTCTGGAAATGCAATGAATTGGAGCATGATGATCAGAAGTTGGAGAAACTGAGAAAAAATCTCAACCCTCTCGGTCTAGCCGTACAGCTACTTTGGTAAAGGGCCAGAATGTTGCAAATTAACAATTTTGTGCAGGGCAGCAACATTCTGAATTGCCTTCTGCTTCTGCTTGTCCAGGTTCCAAATTTAAAGCCTTACTTGTGCACATTACCTTTATTCTTTTGGCAAAAACTTGGTTTTTAAAAAACTTGGTTATGCATGATCTTTTGTCAATAAAAATGATTTCCAAAATCTCATTGTGCATAACCCCCTTTTTTGTAAAAATTTCTTGACTCTTCGCGTTGTGCACAACTTGCTTTGTACAAATGGTTTCAATGTAAAGGTTGTTCTTTTGGCAAAATGTTTGATTCGAAAATTTTTTTTGGTTGTGCACAACTTGGGTACATGTACAAGTTTTGGTCTTTGTTTAATCATGTTCTTTTGATTCATTGTGTGTATAAGATGCTTACTTGCTTGTTCATAGTTTTTCATATCTTGCTTATGCCATGCCCATCATGTTGAAAAACAAAATAAAAATCTCTATTTTGACTCAAAAAGGGAATATAGAATTGACTTCACACAACGCGCACTTGGCCTTGCACGTTCCAAATACCCTTTAAACCCGGGATGGATGCCAGATGCAGCTCGATTGGCGCTCTTGTTCCCTTCGAGCGTGCACGAATCCATTCCATCTCCCCTTCCGAGCCGAGTCAACCACACATGTCCGTGACACACAAATACCGTGATTTTGGTTGGTTTTTGGTCTAGTTCACGTTGCCATTGTCTTTAAGCATGTGTCCAAAGTCAATTGTGGCCAAGTTAATGCCCGGGTTACGACTCCTTGATGTAATGCAAGCATGGCCTAACCCGCCTCTAACTCGTGTGTTAATGACGACCACAATTAACAAAGGTCATGTGCTAAAGATAGGGTAACACCGTGTCGTTAAGCCCTAATGAACGGGTCATGTTAATCACCCTTAAGCTCATGGTCGTGGATTGAGACACCTCATTCAAAATGGGGTCATGTCAGAATGTCAGTGCAGCCTTCGGAACAGTCTCGATCCCGACTGGGGCTTAATCATGATTAGGATGACCCGCACATCAGGAGCCTTGAGACGCACTCGACCTTAGGATCATTTCTTTCGGTCGGTGGAAGCCGCTTGCCCTATAGGACCCTCGTCCGGGATAGTCAGTCCTTGGGAGTGTGCAGTACAGGTGAAAAACGAGGGGTCTATAGGCATAGTAATGGCCTCCACTGATCCATGATTTAGAATAATTGCGAAAAAGAAGAGAAATCTTTTCCAACCAATTAGGAACAAAACGTGTTTTGAGGGTACATGAATAATAAACGTTAAGTCATTAAATTGCGCGCTAACGTTTGCTCGTGTGATAAAACCGCTTAATAATGATTATAGAAAATAAGCAAAATCCTTTTCTAAAAGGTGGAAATTGTTAAGTTCATCCAAAATGCATGGCTTGGGCTCCCCCCCCCCCCAAAAGGGTCAAACTCGTTTCTCTCAATGAGTCAAAATCTCATTTGTGTCAAGTCCCCACCTTACTCAAAGCATGACTTTTCGAAAATGGAAGAGAGGCGAATCCCTGACCTTGAAAAGGAAACCGAAAGGATGTGGGTTCAAATGGTACACCCTTGCCTCCGAGAACTCTTGAAAGACAGGGAAAACAATTGGCACCAAGAAAGGCAAAGCGTGAGAAATGAGATAAACTCGCTCAGTCACAGCCACCAAAAGGACATGAGAAGAGTAGGGACATGCATAAATGCAACAGTGGATGCGATCCTTGACATCCGAGCATACCTCAGAGGAAGTCCCCAGAACATCCCTATTGGGCAAGCGTCCAGCACTCCGAACACCCATACCGATCCCCGGACAACCTTGAATCATCCAGAAGATCCACCACAACACCTAAGCAGAAAACTGCCGCCGAAGAATGACAGACTCAAGGAGGTCGTCCCCAAATCAGCTCGCAGTCAAAGGTTTGCCCCGTACCGTCGTTTTCGAGAACTAAGGATTCCAAGATCCCAGTTGTTGGACCTATTGCTCAAAGAAGGGAAGATCCAGTTGCTCGACCCTAGCGTGATCTTAACTGAGCACCCAAGTCAACGGCTCGACGACGCTCTTTTCTGCCACTACCACCAAGGGGTTGGACATTCTACCGGGGCTTGTGATGCTTTAAAAGACAAGATCCAGGAGATTGTTGATGAAGGGATCATCACGAAGCAAGGCAATGAGTGGGTGTGAAGTCGGAAAAGGGAGAAGGGAGGTAGGTTCTAGAGAGTCTTTCAAAAGTCCGTTGTGGACAATGTTTTGTTGTTACTTTCCATAAAAACCCTACGTGGTAAGTTTGACCAGTCATGGTTTAGTCGGTTAATAGTCGAGTCAGTCCCTTGAGTCTGTAAAAAAAATCGAGTTGCTCCTCGTTAATGAAGCAAGCTATTTCTTTTCTATTCTCTCTAGACTTGAGGCATTATTTGAAAACTACATTAACTCTCGGAATCGCTTTGATTAATGTTGTCAAGTGATTGCTATATCCCCAAAATGATGAGTTGACTCCCAAACACAATAGTCAACGACGACTCATTCAAGGATGAATGGACCCAAAACGCAAAAGAGTACGAAATGCAAACAATTAATCTTAATATGAATACATGTTGTGATCAATTGGCATGAAGAAAATCATTAATGGCAAATCTTCCCCCATACACTCTCCCGATACACAACCCCATACACCTTTCTAAGATAAATCCCTGATACACGCCAAATACATCCCGAGACAGTGAAAAAGTGAGGGCGTTGTTGCTCAACCACCAAGGTTTAACCATGATCACATGCGCGCAGTCAGGCAAAGGGCTTCCCGGACTTTCAAAGTCAGCCCAATGTGACAGGCACACCGCCAAGGGGCTACAAAGGAGCTAATACCCGAAAAAGAGAACTAGAGCTAGTGTTGTCCTCCTCCAAAAAAAAAAGAGAAAAAATTGAATGATGAGAAAAGAAAATGAATGAAAGGAAAGGAGGAGAGGAAATAGCAAAAAGAAAATGCTTGCCTCAAGAAACCCATCCACACCCAAGAGGGTTCATCCCAAGAGATCCATCTCAAAAGGATTGCCGCAAAGCAAAGTGAGCAACAACGTCCACCGAGACAGCAAAAGAAAACCAATCCTGGCCAAAGCTGCCCATAGCCGAACTACGGCGACCTGAGCTCCTCACATCGAGAGGAACGTAGGAAACCTTCGGGTCCGGTCATAGCATGAAATGAATCCATCAAGCCTCGGTCCTCCCAAGAGGACCCGGCTCTCTTCCCTTGGTCCCGTCAATGACCAATCTCCCGGATAATGACTA
This sequence comes from Campanula takesimana, assembly GCA_026119855.1. Classification (NCBI taxonomy): domain Eukaryota; kingdom Viridiplantae; phylum Streptophyta; class Magnoliopsida; order Asterales; family Campanulaceae; genus Campanula; species Campanula takesimana. Next base: position 2,411,967 of record JAOWBW010000042.1, on the reverse strand, counting down.
ATCCCTCCTAAACACACTTCGATCTTGCCATTGATCGAGTTTGAATCTCAAATGATCACAACATTTATGCATGTTAAGGCTAATTGCTTGAATTTTGACCCAATGCTGGACACGACTCATTCAAGTAATTATTTTGATGACATTAACTAAGGCTGATTTCGAATGCCTCGACAAGTCTTCTTTTCCCCATCTTAGGAAAGAGCCAAACACTTGAACTTCTGTCCATAGGCTTCCTTCCTCAGAAAAGGGACTCACTCCCGTAAATGCCTATGCGTGTTTATCTGTGTGAGCAAGCATGATCTGCTTTTGTCCGCGTCAGAGTCAACTAGGCCACTCCCAGGAAGAAAAGATGATGGGATATGCGGAAGAGGGAAAAATGACATGTTTGGATTGATTAGGAAGAGGAAGCCCGTGCAAAGGTAGACCGTGTCCTGGGCAAAGAGAACACGCATCCAAAAGAATAAGGTAGGACCCGAGGAGTAGTTCCCGACAAAGGTAAAGCATTGGGGCTGGCAAGCCATAATCGTGCAATGGAAGGGCCAACGAAGAGTCATGCTTTGGGTGAAACGGTCTGAGTCAAAATAAGGTCTCCCGTCTGTCAAACTTCCCTAAAAGTGCTCAGAAAGTTTGGTAAAAAAGTCAACCATGCTTGTATGATCCGTACGGCTGGTTTGTCCCCTGTAAAAAAATAAAAAATCATATCAGCAGCTCGTATCAACTGATTTCCCACAAGTGAAACTCATTTTCACTTGTTCAAAACCTGTCAGACATGTGTCAAACTCCACATAATTGAGTCCAAACACATTTCGGGAATCCCCGACGGTCCAGAAATGACCCCAAAGCCCTCTCGAGGCCCAAGCTATGCATAAATGGTGAACTTACAAATAAAAGGGACAATGTTTTAAACAACCAAAGATAACAAATTCTCATACAATGTTTTTTTGAATAAAACAAATCAAAAGAAAAAAAATTGTTCAGGTTGGTGCATCCTAATCAGAATCTGGGTAAGGATCCTCCGGAGGCGAGTGAACCCTCTCCAAGGGACGAGATGGGTACATATTGGGGTCGAAGAAGAAGATGGACTCCGCCAAGCTCGAGTCTCCACCCGAAGAGGATTGACCCGAAAAAAGGAAGGAGGATCGGGGTGTCTGATCGGCTGGGGCTCCACACGCTCCAAGGCCAAATGAGCAAAAGGATCAGGGGCGAGCTTGTGAAAGACGGGGTCACGGAGCGAGTCCCGAAAGGCCTCCAAATCAGCTCCGCCTAAGGTGTAGCGACGGACAAAAGACGGGGGTAGCTCCACGCTTGAGGCTCGTCGGAAAGACCTCTCCCCACCACTCACCGAATTTCTGCCCGGCGCGAATCGTGATTCAGTCCGAGGCCCCTTGGAAGAGCGACCAACAAACCTCTTGAGCCACCTTTTGGCCGCCTTCATGAGGGAAGGTTTCTCCAGCAAAGCTCGCGCAGCGACCTGCACATGAAAGTGAAACTGCTCAGTGAAAAAGAACAGGGGTATGCGATAAGTGTGTGCAAAGGGAATGAACGAAAGCATACCACGCCCTTAGGAGCATCCTCAGGAGGGGCCCCCTCTCCCACCACAGATGTAGCCACCATGTGGACCCGGCCATCTGAGTATATGTATGAGAAGTCCTGCCACATCGGAGGAACCACCCCAGAAGCCACTACCTGGGGTGATCTTAGCCTCCGGGCCACGAAACGTCTGTATGGCTCATCGGTAATAAAATGGGATGCATCCGCCCCCATGAGGTAGGGGTTGCCCTCTCGGTCTTCTACAAACATGGTGTCAGGAGGGTCGACAGGAGCCCTCTGCATGAGACCGAGCCCATGCTGCCAGAGCACCCTCTCTCCCAAGTAAAAGGCCTCTCCCCGGAACCCTACGAGCAGTCTCCTCTCCCGGGTTACCCGCAGAGCATCAGAAGGGTCAATGCCTAGCCCTTGCCCCTCATACCTCGACCAAGGAAAGAGGTTAAGCTCAGCCGGCATAGCCCCCCTTAGCACTGCCCTGACATCGGCATGACGGACGGAGACTCGTCCCTTGGATCCCCTCTTCTTTCGGGCCTCTCGAGTCCAACAGACCATGGCCGGGAATGTGATAGCGTGATCAACGGTCAGCTCCCATGGATAGCCACCAAAAATCTCGTAGTACCAAGCCTGAAAGGGAAAGGCCAAAAATCATTAAGGCCCCGAAAACCGAAAAGGTAAATGAGAAGGAGAAAACAGAAAAATAGGAGGAAGAAAGGAATGTACCTCCAAGGCGAACTGGAAACAAGCCAAGGATTTGCTCGCTTTCCGGCTGAATTTATAGAGCTCCATGTACAGCTCAGCCAACCCGGCTTCTCCCCAAGCAATACTCTAGACGATCTTGGGAGTGGATAGTGATCCCAGTAGGGGGAATATGCATGTGGTATCGGCATTGGCAAAGAGGGTGTTGCTGAGAAGGAGCCACACGTAAGCTCGCCCGAGCTGCTCCGCCGTCACCAAACCCGCCAAATACCCCGGAATTCTGGCCCGAATGGCCCGGTCAACATCCTGTACCAGGATCCCCAAGCCCTTGGTAGGGCCCAAAAATCCAATGAGTGCCTCAATATCCGCGGCCGAGAGCCGGTCAGCCCAGATAACTGGTCGGCCGCCGAAGGAGAGCCCGGTAATGGCAGAAAAATCTGCGGGAGTCACGGTCACTTCCCCCCATCTCAAATGAAAGGTGTGGGTCGTATCCCACCAATGCTCGCCCAAGGCAGAGATAAGTCCCAGGCTCCTGTTAGTGCTAACCAGCTGGTCTACGGCATGGATGAATGGCACCAAACCGGTACGCTCTACCCACTCTCTCAGACCAGTCCCATCTCCAATTGCCTCGGGCATGACCTCCCACAAGGAACAACACATGTCGGGAGATCCTCGAGATTTAGGATCACCGCCCTGCAGGTAAATACAGCAAGGTATGAATAACACAATTTTAAGATACCAATGCGTATGATAAATGGATGTGACGAATGAATCATTCAAAAAAAAAAAAAAGGAAAAATGTGACTTTACCCTTTTCAAATTGCGTTAGGCATTTGAGGGAGTGTCTTGTGAAAAAAAAATGTGATTTAACCCTTTTAAACTGTGTTGGGCATTTAAGGGTGTGTTGCTTATGAAACGGATGTGTGAGGTTTTGTTCAAAAGGATTTCCCCCTGTCCCAAAGAACGAAATCCGTCCCCATTTTGAGACTTAGTGTCCCGAATTTCCACAAACATGTAACGACTTATCCTAGGAAATGCTAGCATGCACTTGAATGTGTCGAAATGACTAGTCGCACCTAAGGTACAAGTCCTTTATACACAAAATTACGGGGAATATACTTTGACTTCGGAAAGTATAGCTAGGCATGACCCATCGAGAAAACGAACACATGCCCACAATCTTAACAATCCCAATTCCATCGTGATGGTACCAATTTCACAAAATGCACCACGAAGCACAAAATTCCCAAATTGCATAAACATGAACCCTAGGACTAGGGGGTGCACAAAATGGACAAAGATCGAGTGGGAAAGAAGACTTACCACTCGGTCATGGCATAAATGAGCATTAGGAGACTTATAGAACCCCGCTTCCACGTCATTAAGGGCAATGGTGTAGCCCTGAAAATTACAGACCATGTCGAGCCGCTTGTCCGCCCCTCTCAGGTAGCCCCTTCGCGCCTGAGCATCCATAAGTGAATCTTGAACGATTTGGAGAACGAAATCCGGAGAATTTTGATGATTTTCCCTCTCAAAATCGCCTCTCTCTCTACGATTTTCGGCTTGGATTTTGAAAAATGCAGCAACCATCCGTATGGCTGCTGTTTTGAAAAAGAATGAGACGCCTTCCTAAGCCGTACGGCTGGTTTGGGTGAAGAGGAATCTCAGCCCACAATTTACATTCTGGCCCCTGACACCTTGAACATGGTTCCCCCTAGGTTTCCGAAATAGAACTTAGGCCCCCGCCCTTTAGAAAATGTCTAAAATGCCCCTTTTGGCTCATGCACTTTGCTTTGAACCTAGAAAATTAATTACGTTGCCACTCAAAATGTGTCCGGGCAGTCCATAGATGGACGTAAGACCAGCTTTGTTGAAATTAACCCGGCCATACTTTGTAAGCCCAGGTTAAGAATGTGATTTAGCCCGGCCGTACTTCGTAAGTCCAGGTTAACAGGTTAAAAATATGAAAAGAAAATTGGCCGTCCCTGACGTAAGCCCAGTTAAAAATTATTTGATTGACTAAAAGAGAGTCAAATCCCGACTTCGACCAAATGAGTGTCGAGAAAATCCCTCTGGTTGATCAAAGGAGAGTCAAGCCCCGACTTTGACCTATTGAGAGTCAAATTGAATGTCCAAGAAAATTGGTCGTCCCTGATGTAACCCCAGTTAAAAATTATTTGATTGACCAAAAGAGAGTCAAATCCCGACTTCAACCAAATGAGTGTCGAGAAAATCCCTACGGTTGACCAAAGGAGAGTCAAGCCCCGACTTTGACCTATTGAGAGTCAAATTGAATGTCCAAGAAAATTGGCCGTCCCTGACGTAAGCCTAGTTAAAAATTATTTGATTGACCAAAAGAGAGTCAAATCCCAACTTCGACCAAATGAATGTCGAGAAAATCCCTCCGGTTGAGCAAAGGAGAGTCAAGCCCCAACTTTGACCTATTGAGAGTCAAATTGAATGTCCAAGAAAATTGGTCGTCCCTGACGTAAGCCCAATTAAAAATTATTTGATTGACCAAAAGAGATTCAAATCCCGACTTCGACCAAATGAGTGTCGAGAAAATCCCTCCGGTTGACCAAAGGAGAGTCAAGCCCCGACTTTGACCTATTGAGAGTCAAATTGAATGTCAAAGAAAATTGGCCGTACCTGACATAAGCCCAGCAAAGACGAAAGTTAGGTCCCCCGAGCGACCATTGTGAGATAAAACTAGGTCCCCCGAGCGACCGTTGTGAAATGAAAACTAGGTCCCCCGAGCGACCGTTGTGAAATGAAAACTAGGTCCCCCGAGCGACCATTGTGAGATAAAATTAGGTCCCCCGAGTGACCGTCTTGAGATAAAAGTTAGGCCCCCCGAGCGACCGTTGTGAAATGAAAACTAGGTCCCCCGAGCGACTGTCATGAAATAAGAGTTAGGCCCCTCGAGCGACCGTTTTGAAATTAGAATTAGGTCCCCCCGAGAGGCCCCGTGAAAAGTAAAATCTAGGCCGCCCGGATGGCCCATCTTGAGAAGAGAAAAAAACTTAGAATGAGAAGGGCAGTCCTTAACGTAAGCCCATGATTGACCTTGCCTCTGACCAAATGAGTGTCACGCCCAAACCTTGCCTCTGACCAAACGAGTGTCACGCCCGAAACTTGCCTCTGACCAAATGAGTGTCACGCCCAAACCTTGCCTCTGACCAAATGAGTGTCACGCCCAAACCTTGCCTCTGACCAAACGAGTGTCACGCCCGAAACTTGCCTCTGACCAAATGAGTGTCACGCCCGAAACTTGCCTCTGACTAAATGAGTGTCACGTCCGAGTCTTTGCCTCTGACCAAATGAGTGTCACGCCCAAACCTTGCCTCTGACCAAATGAGTGTCACGCCCGAAACTTGCCTCTGACCAAATGAGTGTCACGCCCAAACCTTGCCTCTGACCAAACGAGTGTCACGCCCGAGTCCCCGCCTCTGACCGAGTGAGTGTCATGCCCGAGTTCCCGCCTCTGACCAAAGGAGAGTCATGCCCATTCCTTAGGAAAGGATAAAAATATCCACCTAGGTCCCAAAGGTTTGAGACGCCAAATTCTCCACCCGACCTTGAATGGTCACCCTTAGGCTTAAGACGCTAAGTTCTCCATTCGACCTCGACGGTCGCCTATAGGTTTGAGTAGCCTTAAAATCTCTCACCCTTTTCGAACTACGATAGGCTTGATTCCCTCGAATAGGGATACGTAGGAACCCTATACCTCTAGGTCCAGCCATAGAACAAATCGGCTATGCCGTCCTCCCATCAGATTGGGATGCATTTATCGACAACCCCGCTTTCTTCAAAAGCGACGTTGCCGAGGGGCTCTGTAAGTACCCCAATCTGAAATCGACCTACTTTAGAGGAATTCTTGGTACCATCGAGGGATAAACCAATGGGCCGGGACCTCACTAAGATAAACCTGATATTCCAGGACTGAACTGGAATTAAACTTGGAAAAATCCAGAAGCTCGCCAAGTCGAGGCATACGGATGGTTTGGGCACATGAGGTCCCTAGCCATACGGCTACTTTGGGCACCCTCAGCCTCTATAAATTGAACCCCATGCTGATCATTTCAGGGGGGAGAAACAACATAAGAAGGATTACTCTGTCAAAATCACTGCAGTAGTGTGAGAGAAGAGTAAAACAAAGAGTGAAAGAGAGAAAGGAAGATTGGCTAAACCAAAATAGGTAAACCCACCTTCTCCCCCTCCCTTCTCTTCATCTATAACTCTATTTTCTCTTTAATATTTGTTTAAGTTTATGTTAATCTTTATATTACTTGCAAGACTTGTCCATTCAAGCACTTTTACATTACTTGCAAGACTTGTCCATTCAAGCACTTTTACATTTATGCAAGACTTGTCTGTTCAAGCAAATATACATATATTACTCTATATTTCTCTTGTCCAAGCCATGAAATAATCCAAGGTTCCCTCCATGCCTTGTGTGGAAGAGGTTCAAACCTAGATGATCATGGCTTGTTGATTGTCATTTACATTCTTGTCTAGTTGGAATGATGCTTTTATTGGCAATAATGATCATTTGGATGATAAAGCTTCCATCTTTATCATCCAACATTGATCTAGCTCCAAAGTCCCCTTTGGGCTCATAAAGACTCAATCTTTATGTGTTAATTTGACTCTTTAAACGTTAATAAGTCATAAAAATGCCATCTTGGGGATAAAGTTTCAATCTTTAATCACTAAATGGTCAATTTTGGCCCAAAGGGCATGTTCATCAACTTTTCTCAATTTTCTCCAAAGATTGCTCATGATCACACCCAAATACTTGTTTTGGGTACTAAGTGATGATCATTTGGCATAGGAATGTTTTATTTAAACTTATAAAGTGTTTTAAACAAACTGGAATCAAAACAGTTCTGTCCAGTTTTAACAGAATGTTCTGCTTCTGCTCTGAAACTGGACTGTTCTTGACTGAACTGTAAAATCCCAGGAAACTGCCTGTACATCCGTACGGCTATGTTGGGAACAGGGGAAAAAATGTCTGTTTTGCCCTCTGATCCCTATTTTCTTAATAAACAGACCCTTTCAGTTAAGTTTTTTTCAAGCAAAACCAATAACAGAAACTTTTCGTTAAATACACACACACACATACACATTTTCAAACTAACAAGGGAGACTCGGTTTTTCTGAGGCATTTTTGGTGAACCTCATATATGTTCTTCCCAAAGTGTAACCTGACCTCCGAACTCACCTTCTCTAACCATTTTCATTTGTTTGGTTTATAATTAACAAATGTGGTGACTCCGTTTCTTTTTCATTAGGAAAGTTACCCGTGTTTGGCATTTCTTCCTCGTGCGAACTTCGCTTGTTTCTCCCCGAGGGACGGGATTCTTACAGGTACTTACAGATCCCCTCGGCAACGTCGCTTTGGAAAAGCGGGGTTGTCGATAAAAATAAGCATCCCAATCTGATGGGAGGACGGCTTGACCACTTTGGTTGCATGGCTGGACCTAGGGGTATAGGATTCTTACGTATCCCGTTTGCGGGGAATCAAGCCTAACGTAGTTCGGAAGGGGTGAGAAATTTAAAGGCTCCTCAAACCTAAGGGCTAGGTGGATATCTGTCATCCTCTCCTAGGGTGTAGGGGAACATCTGTCATTCCCTCCTAAAGGAACGGGCATAACTCTTGGAGGTCAAAGGCAAGATATGGTCAACTTGGCTCTATGGAGAGGGTTGACTAAAAGGAATGGGCATGACTCTCGGCGAGTCAGAGGCGAGACATGGTCAACTTGACTCTATGAAGAGGGTTGACTTAAATGGGCATGACTCTCGGGGGTCAGAGGCGGGATATGGTCAATTTGACTCTATAGAGAGGGTTGACTAAAAGGAAACGGGCATGATTCTCAGGGGTCAGAGGCAAGATATGGTCAACTTGGCTCTATAAAGAGGGTTGACTAAAAGGAACGGGCATGACTCTCGGGGTTCAGAGGCGGGATATGGTCAACTTGGCTCTATGGAGAGGGTTGCTAAAAGGAACGGGCATGACTCTCAGGGGTCAGAGGCAAGATATGGTCAACTTGGATCTATGAAGAGGGTTGACTAAAAGGAATGGTCTTACGTCATTTAGGACTGCCGGGATAAAGGTTTTCTAAAATGACCATCCTGGGGGACTAAGGTTTTCTTAACCTAAAATGACCACTCTGGGGGACAAAGGTTTTCTTAACCTAAAATGACCTCTCTGGGTCAAGGCTTGGGTCAACTCCATCTTTGAGGAGTTTGACGGGAAAACTGGTCTTACATCCCACTAAGGACTGCCGGGACAAAGGTCTCAATCTCAACTTATAATGACCACTATGGGTCAAGGTTTGACTTGGGTCAACTCCACCTTTGGGGAGTTTGATGGGAAAACTGGTCTTACGTCCCACTAAGGACTGCCGGGGACAAAGGCTTCAACATAAAATGACCACTCTGGGGGACAAAAATTTACTGGGCTTAAGTCAGAGACTACCTAAAATGTTCGCTAAGGAAACATTTTTCATAATGGGGACCACCTAAGTATGCTCACTTAGGGGACAAAGTTTTACTGGGCTTAAGTTAAGGACTGCCTAAAACGTTCGCTAAGGCAACATTTTTCACAACGGGGACCGCCTAAGTATGCTCACTCAGGGGACAAAATTTTACTGGGCTTAAGTCAAGGACTGCCTAAAATGACCACTCTGGGGGACAAAGGTTTTCTTAACCTAAAATGACCACTCCGGAGGACAAAATTTTACTGGGCTTAAGTCAGGGACTGCCTAAAATGTTTGCTAAGGCAACATTTTTCACAATAGGGACTGCCTAAGTATGCTCACTTAGGGGACAAAGTTTTACTAGGCTTAAGTCAAGGACTGCCTAAAACGTTCGCTAAGGCAACATTTTTCACAACGGGGACCGCTTAAGTATGCTCACTCAGGGGACAAAGTTTTACTGGGCTTAAGTCAAGGACTGCCTAAAATGACCACTCTGGGGGACAAAGGTTTTCTTAAACTAAAATGACCACTCCAGGGGACAAAATTTTACTGGGCTTAAGTCGGGGACTGCCTAAAATGTTTGCTACGGCAACATTTTTCACAATAGGGACTGCCTAAGTATGCTCACTTAGGGGACAAAGTTTTACTGGGCTTAAGTCAAGGACTGCCTAAAATGTTCGCTAAGGCAACATTTTTCACAAAATGTAACTGGACTTATGTCAAGGACTGCCTAAAATGTTCGCTAAGGCAACATTTTTCATAAAGGGGACCGCCTAAGTATGCTCACTTAGGGGACAAAGTTTTACTGGGCTTAATTCAGGGACTGCCTAAAATGTTCGCTAAGGCAACATTTTTCACAAAATGTTACTAGTCTTATGTCAAGAACTGCCTAAAATGTTCGCTAAGGCAACATTTTTCACAAAATGTTACTGGGCTTATGTCAAGGACTGCCGGGACAAATGTTTTCTTAACCTAAAATGACCACTCTGGGGGACAAAGGTTTTCTTAACCTAAAATGACCTCTCTGGGTCAAGGTTTGGGTCAACTCCATCTTTGGGGAGTTTGATGGGAAAACTGGTTTTACGTCCGACTAAGGACTGCCGGGGACAAAGGCTTAACCTAAAATGACCTCTCTGGGTCAAGGCTTGGGTCAACTCCATATTTGGGGAGTTTGACGGGAAAACTGGTCTTACATCCCACTAAGGATGGCCGGGGACAAAGGCTTTAACCTAAAATGACCTCTCTGGGTCAAGGCTTGGGTCAAGGCTTGGGTTAACTCCATCTTTGGGGAGTTTGATGAGAAAACTGGTCTTACGTCCCACTAAGGACGGCCGGCGACAAAGGCTTTAACCTAAAATAACCACTCTGGGTCAAGGCTTAGCTTGGGTCAACTCCACCATTGGGGAGTTTGACGGAAAAACTGGTCTTACGTCCCACTAAGGACGGCCGGGGTTAAAGGCTTTAACCTAAAATGACCTCTCTGGGTCAAGGCTTGGGTCAACTCTATCTTTGGGAAGTTTGACGGGAAAACTGGCCTTACGTCCCACTAAGGACGGCCAGGGACAAAGGCTTTAGCCTAAAATGACCTCTCTGGGTCAAGGCTTGGGTCAACTCCATCTTTGTGGAGTTTGACGGGAAAACTGGTCTTACGTCCCACTAAGGACGGCCGGGACATTTTAACTTGACCCATTTTGGTCAAAGTTTGGACTTTGGTCAACTCAACTCTACGGGATGGTTGACACTCTTTCTTGACACCGGGGGAGAGCCTAGGGGCGACTTTGTGGACGAAAAAATCCAAGATTTTGGAAAATCATTCTTTGATCAAAAGCATTTTGCTTGAAACATTGTTTTTGACAAATGACGCCAAATGGTCTAATTTGGAAATGCTTATTTCTAAAGGCAAATCTTTTAACGAAGCATGTTAGTCAAATTCTTGATTTTAACTTAACCATGAGGTTTGTCATGCATAAAGTCCTTCGGAACTTTGTCCATTTCTTAGGAGTGATCGGGAATAGAGAACCCTTTTGTTGTTGATGTTGGGGTAGCCCCATGTCCTTGTTGTCATTGATGTCGGGGTAGCCCCATGTCTTTGTCATCGTTGATGTCGGGGTAGCCCCATGTCTTTGTCGGTGTCAGGGTAGCCCCATGTCTTTGTCGGTGTCGGGGTAGCCCCATGCCTTTATTGTCGTTGATGTTGGGTAGCCCCATGTCCTTGTTATCGTTGATGTCGGGTAGCCCTATACCTTTATCGGTGTCGATGGTGGGGTAGCCCCAATATCATCTTTTGTCCTTTGTAGTGAGGTTAGGAACCCATCCCTTTTTCATGACGTACCCTTTCTTTTGCCTAGGCCGCCCTTTCGGGTTTTCAACCTAGCGGGCATCTCTTTTACGTCTTTTATGGGACACCCTGTTTTTTGCCTAGGCCGCCCTTGCGGGTTTTCGACCTAGCAGGCTACTTTTTTGGTGCCTTTCTTTTTTTTTTTTTTTATGAGTGATCCAGCTGACTCGATAGAACGGGGACATAAGGTATTTTTCTTGGAGGAAACATGCAAGGGTATTTTATTTGGGAGAGAGTCCATTTATGTTGGTGAGCTCTTTGAGCAATGTATCATGAAATGGGAGGAAGCCCTTGCTTTACAGAATACAAGTGTTTAGCTATTTCCTAATATGTAGAGAAGAAGACTTGTCGAGACATTTGAAATTTGCCTTAGTTAAGATTATCAAATGATTTCTTGAATGGACCTTATTTATTATTAAGTCAAGATTATAACAATCAATTAGCCTTAACATGTATAAATGTTGTGATCAATTGAGATTAAGATTCGATCAATGGCAAGATCGAAAGAATAAGGTGTGTTTGGGAAATTGGTCATTGATGGGACCGAGGGAAGAGCACTTGGTCATTTTGAGAGGACCAGGATTTGATGGTTTTGTTTCATGCTATGACCATACCCGAAGGTTACCTACGTTCCCCTCAGTTTGAGGAGCTCAGGTCGCCGTAGTTCGGCGATGGATCGTCTTTTGTTGAAGTTGGTGTCCTTTTGAAGGATGTTTTTGCTTTGCTGATGTAGATCGTTTTGCTTTGCGGTGAACTCCTCGGGATGTTCTTTGAGGTGGACCTTTGCAGTGTATTTGGTGAGCTTTTGAGGCAGACTTCCTCTTCGCATATATTCATTTCCTTTCCTTCTTTCCATATATTCATTTCCTTTCCCTCTTCTCATATTTTTTTTTTTTTTAGGGAGGGGAAACATTAGCCCCAACTTGCTATCTTGGACATTGGATCATTTATAGCCCCTTGGTGGAATGTCTGTCACTTCTCACTTTGACTTTGAAGATCCGGGAAGTCCTTTGCTTGGTTGCGCACGTGTGCGATCACAGTTGAATCTTGGTGGTTGAGCAACAACATCCTTGCCTTTTCATTGTCTTGGGATGCCTTTGATGTGCATCAAGAATTTGTATAGGAAAGGTGTATCGGGTTGTGTATCGAGAAATGTGTATCGAGTATGTGTATGGAGGAAAGTTTTCCATTAATGGTTTCTTCATGCAATTGATCACAACATTTATTCACATCAAGATTAATTGTTTGCATTTAGCATTCTTCATTTGTGTTAGGTTCATTCGTCCTTAATGAGTCGTCGTTGACTAGTATGCTTAGAAGTCAATTCATCATTTTAGGGACGTAGCAATCAATTGATAATAACAAGCAAAACAATTTCAAGAGTAAATGTATATTGCAAATAATGTCTCAAGTCTAGAGAGAAGAGAATGAAAATGACTCTTTTATTTAGATAACTTTGTAGATACATGTCCAAGTGTGGACATTTGTAAAAATAAAAAGACACATCCGAGACGGACTTTGATGAAAGTCTAGATCCTACGAGGCTGGAAGACCCAATTCCTTTTTTTTTTTTTTTTTATAGGGATGGGCTCCAATGTAGCACGATGATCCATTTTCTTCCTTAATTGTTGGAGGGGTTGTCGGCGGCATATTCCATGTCTTCCACGGGGAACTCGGGTTCCATGTCGTCGGGAAATATGTCGCGAGGTCTCCATTTGGCTTGGCGTTGTAATTTCCGGATTTGTCTACTCATGAATTGGGAGTTTGCTTTGGCCATCTCCTTTTGGTGACTTCCTTTCAAGGTGCGTAGCCTTCGTACGGATCTCCATTTGATGTAGCCGCTTTTGGGCTTTCGAAGCACGGGCCTCTCCTTGTAGACAGTGTTCCAACCTTCTGATTTTCTTGCTCATGTGGATGGTTGTCTCGGACGCCAATTTTGATGTTCCTTGGTCAATGTTTCCAATGGACAGAACCGCGAAGGACTTTAGAATATTAAACCTCAAGGTGAAATTATAATCGGGATTTGAGAAGAACGCTTCATTAACGGATTGACCTTTTTAAGAAAACATGATCTTTTATTTTAAGAAAGCTTGATCTCCATTTTTTTTGGGAAAGTATTTTTATTTGAGTAAAAGACTCACACATTTTTTTTTAAGGATTGACCGGGCCGAAGTTGCCTACGTTCCCCTCACCACGAGGGAGGGGGTCCCACGTGATGAGAGGCTCAGGTCATCGTAGTTCAATTGGATTTAGAATTCTAAGACAATCATAACCTCAGTTGACTCATTCCAAATGGGCCTTTTAGTCGGGATGACATTGGACAAGACATTATTGGTTTGAGACTGAATGGTACTCATAGTAGTCCAAGCCACAAGGGCGATTAGGACAATTGAAATAGTCACCACATGGAGGTACCAATCGAGGAGGTCAATGCTTGACCAAGGTATATTACCATGTGGTGCCATGACGCCTAGACTCGAAGGGGGAATGGTCACGTGACGACACTAACGGGAACGAGATGCCACGCGGGGCGCAAAAATTGGTCATCACATAACGGCTCAAGGAAGGAGGCAAAGAGTCACCCTAAGCACTTTTATTTCCTTTCTTACATTTTTTTTTTTAACTTAATTTTAACGGACACTTTGGAGGATAACGGGGATCCATCCAAGGACTTGACTGACTTCTTGGAGGATAACAGGGATCCATCCAAGGGCTTGACTGACTTTTTGGAGGATAACAGGGATCCATCCAAGGGCTTGACTGACTTCTTGGAGGATAACGGGGATCCATCCAAGGGCTTGACTGACTTCCTGGAGGATAACGGGGATCCATCCAAGGACTTTACTGACTTCCTAGAGGATAACGGGGATCCATCCAAGGACTTAACTGACTTCCTCGAGGATAACAGGGATCCATCCAAGGACTTGATTGACTTCCTAGGGGACTATTCCTAAGGATTTAACGGGAATCTTAACGGGATCTTGAGTAACTAATCCTAAGGCTTAACGAGATCTTGGAGGATAACAGGGATCCATCCAAGGATTCGACTGGCTTCTTGGAGGATAACGGGGATCCATCCAGGGACTTGACTGACTTCTTAAGGGACTATTCCTAAGGATTTAACGGGAATATTAACGGGAGCTTGAGGAACTAATCTTAAGGCTTAACGAGATCTTGGAGGATAACAGGGATCCATCCAAGGATTCGACTGGCTTCCTGGAGGGTAGCGGGGATCCATCCAAGGACTTGACTGACTTCCTGAAGGATAACGGGGATCCATCCAAGTACTTGACTGACTTCCTAGGGGACTATTCCTAAGTATTTAACGGGAATCTTAATGGGAGCTTGAGGAACTAATCCTAAGGCTTAACGAGATCTTGGAGGATAACAGGGATCCATCCAAGGATTCGACTGGCTTCTTGGAGGATAACAGGAACCTATCGAACGACTTGACTGGCTTCCTGGAGGATAACGGGGATCCATACAAGGACTTGACTGACTTCCTAGGGGACTATTCCTAAGGATTTAACGGGAATCTTAACGGGAGCTTGAGGAACTAATCCTAAGGCTTAACGAGATTTTGGAGGATAACAGGGATCCATCCAAGGATTCGACTGGCTTATTGGAGGATAACGGGGATCCATCGAAGGACTTGACTAACTTCCTGTAGGATAACGGGGATCCATCCAAGGACTTGACTGACTTCCTAGGGGACTATTCCTAAGGATTTAACGGGAATCTTAACGGGATCTTAAGGAACTAATCCTAAGGCTTAACAAGATCTTGGAGGATAACAGGGATCCGTCCAAAGACTTAACAAAATGACGTTTGTTAACAAAAGAATGCAATGTGTCAAAGACGAGAAGCAAAAACGGAGCAAATTCATGCAAGGTGCGATTAATTATCTGTTCAAGTTTACTTAAAACGCACTTTATTCCTAAATAGTTGGAAAAGATTTCTCTTCTTTTTCGCAACTACTCTAAACCCTGGATCAGTGGAGGCCAACACTACGTCTATAAGCCCCTCGTTTTTCACCTGTATTGCACACTTCCAAGGACGGACTGTCCCGGGCGAGGGTCCTATAGGGCACGCAGCTTCCACCGATCGAAAGAACCCAACCTAGGGTCTAGTGAATCACAAAGTTCCAATGCACGAGCCATTCTTATCATAGTTAAGCCCTGGTTAAGGTTAAGATTAACTTAACGCTCCAACAAAATTTCGACATGACCTCATTTTAAATGAGGGATCTCAGACCTTAGCCTTGGGCTTAAAGATGATTAAGATGGGTTAAGCATTAGAGCTTAATGACGCGGTGTCAACCTATCCTTAATACATGATTTTGGTTAATTATGGTTGGAATTAACGCATAAGTTAAGGACCGGGTCAAAAGTGACCTTGGTCACACTTGCTTTCACAAGGAGTCGTGACTCGGGCGTTAAATTGGCCATAATCAACTTCGGGCACGTGTTAGGGACAGGATGACGTAAGCTAGACCAAAAACCAACCTAGGTCACGGTATTTGTGTGTCACGGACATGTGTGGTTGACTCGGCTCGGAAGGGGGAGGTGGAATGTACCCGTGCGCGCGAGAAGGGCACAAGAGAACCAATCAAGCTGCATCGTGGCATCCATCCCGGGTTTAAAGGGTTTTTGGAACATGCACAAGGTCAAGTGTGCATTGTGTGAAGCCTTCTATGTTCCCTTTTGAGTCAAAACAAGGATTTTCAATTTGTTTTAATATCATGAACAATATATGAGCAAGTATAATGAACAAGCATTTGCACAAGTAATCAATCAAGGATATGAACAAGCAAGGATCAAAATTTTGTACATAGAAACGTTGTGCACAACTAAAGGTTTTTGAAACCAAAATTTTACAATAAGAACAACAACCTTTTGAAAATCATTTGTACAAAAAGGTTGTGCACAACAAAAGAATTTGAGAAACCAAAACTTTTATAAAAAAAAAAAAAAGGGCAATGCACAATGAGGCTTTGAAAACCCAATTTTATGTTCAAAAGATTTGTGCATTACCAAGCTTGAAAATCGAGTTTTAGCCAAGAAAATGAAGGCAAAGGTGCACAAGTAGAGGCTGTAAATGGAACCTGGACAAGAAGAAATGCAAGGGGACCATCAGAATGCTTCTGCCCTGCACAAAATTGTTAGCTTGAAGCATTCTGTGGGCCCAGCCAAACTAGCCGTATGGCTAGAGCATTAGCTCCATTATTTTTGCAAATTTTCAACTTCTGATCATCAAGCTCCAGTTTATTGCATTTCCAGAACAGCTTCACTCCCAGAAATCAAAACAGAAACATAAAATACACATAAAACATGCACAAAGTCAACAAACGGGGATGGGAGTTTGACCCACACAAAAGTGTCCCCAAAGCTTCTAAAAAGAAGTTTGCAAACACTTTATTCCCCAGCGGAGTCGCCACTGTAAGATACCCGTGGCAAAAATGAATAGTTCCCTCGAGAATCAAACACGGTATTTAAACAAAAAAAAACGAAGTCGCCACCTTAGTTTAACTTTAAACCCAAACTTAACGAAAAATGGTTAGAGACAAAGGATTCAGAGGTCAGGTTACACTTTGGAAAGAACTTAACCGGTAATTCACCCAAAGTGCCTCGAAAAGCCGAGTCTCCCTAAGTTTGTTAACCAAAGTTGTGCGAGTGTGTGTGTGTGTGTGTGTGTGTGTGTGTTCTAGAAAAATGGGAGAAACTGACTTTTAACAAGATCAGTTAGAAACTTAACAAAAAAGGGTTGTTTTGTAAACAGTTTGACAGAAAAGAGGAAAGACTGAAAATTCACCCCTCTGACCAAACTAGCCGTACGGCTGTGTTTGCACCCGAGAAGATACCCACTCGCCTTTTTTTGATTTGAGAGTCACCACCATGTTGTTGAACGGAACACGGACCGTGAGATTCTTGAGTTCGGGGGTTAAGTTATGGATTGGAAAGGTCAAGGAGCACCCAATCCACCCAATCTAGGATTGGTCTTGCTTAGGTGTTTTTAATCAAATAAAGAACAAACAATTAAAACAAGTAAAGCTGATAATTAATTTCTTAATTATTAGAATGTCGGATCATGTGCTTCGAGACCATCTCCATGGATTGGAGAGGCTCTAGGTTGATCCTTTTGATGGGATCACACTACTCTAAAACAAAGAATTAGATGAGAAGTAGAGATTAAAAGCGTAGGAGTTTACCTAAAGCGTTCTTGAGATTCCAATTGATGGCCTTGCCTAAGGCCTTGAAGATACAAGAGTTTTATGATGAACTTGGCTTGAAAAGATGATTTTTTTTTTATGGTGTTTAGGTGTGAGGGAGAATAAAAACGGGATTCTTGAGAGAGAGACTGACTAGATAATTGTTAACCCCTTTTTGTGGTAGAAGACTCTATTTTTATAGGTATTGATTGCTTAGGGACCAAGCCATGGAGGTGGAGAGGTTTAATTAGGTAAGGAAATCAGTAGGAAACCTCCAGGAAGTCTCCTAATTCAATATTGCCCGGATTAGGAGAGTGTTGGTCAAGAAAGAGATCGGGACGGAGAAGGAAAGTGAATCAGACTCGCAGACAAAGGAGATGTCTCGTACGAGACATTGATGTCTCATATGAGGCATCCAGTACAACATTACTGTTTTATCCTTGTCCATAGTTTCTTTGTTCAGTTTACCCCTAACTAATGGAGTCAATTAGAAACTTAAAAAAACATGATGAAACTAATGAGTTTTCATCCAAACGCAAAGGCGAGACACAAGCGTAGTGTAATCATAAATGTGAGTTCAAAATGGGGTGTCTACAGAGCCCCTTGGCGACGATACTTATGGAAGAAGTAACGTCGTCGATAGAAAAGACACCATTTAGAACTTTGGGTATGGTCGTGCTATAAAGCTGCCTACGTATTTCTCGGAAGGAAATCAGACCAAACGTAGTTTGACTCTGAAAACACGCAAAAACAGAAGTTTGAGGTATTTTGAAAATCATTTTGAAAGCAATACTGCGGTAAGTAAATTTTTAGAGTTTAGAGAGTAACCCATAATGAGGAATCAATGTCCTTGACCCAATTCTGAATATACCTTCTGTTGCTGATGGAGCGTCGCAGTTGACGGTAGTTTTTGGGGAATATCCTCTTTTAATGCACCTACATTAAAAGTACTGGATATTATCCTCTCTCAATGGCCAAAGCTGATCGAGAGTACTAGATCCCTAGATGTTCTCTTCCAATGGCTGAGGCTGATCGAAAGTACTGAACATGTCCTCTTCCAATTCATCATTGAAAGTACTGGACGATTTGATGCCGATTCCAGACTTTTTAGAATATCCTGAATATCCTCTCTCAATGGCCGTAGCTGATTGAAAGTAGTGGACATTATCCTCTCTCAATGATCTTACATTGAGAGTACTGGATGCAGAATCTCTTGATTTGATGCCGATTCCAAACTTTTTAGAATATCCTGAATATCCTCTCTCAATGGCCGTAGCTAATCGAAAGTACTGGATATTATCCTCTCTCAATGTTTTTACATTGAGAGTACTGGATGCAGAATTTCTTGATTTGATGCAGATTTGTAGACTTTTTAGATGCTATTTCTAGTTGTCCTGAATATCCTCTCTCAATGTCCGTAGCTGATCGAAAGTACTGGATATTATCCTCTCTCAATGCTCTTACATTGGGAGTACTGGATGCAGAATCTCTTTTTCTCTATATATATATAATGCTATATATATATATATATATATATATATATATATATATATATATATTTGAGCACGGATTGGTTCTTGTACCTGTTAATACAACTAGTAGAACCTATTCTAGCAAGCAATTTAGCTTTGATTTTAGTTTACAACTGGACTTATGTAGCGGTGACAAATTTATGTGCATGCCCGGTCGGTTAACTTAGTGTAAGTAGTGTGAATAGCATGGATTCATGATGGGATGTTTATTGGTGATGAACTGTATGTGTTGATTTGTGTGTGTGTGGAGACCTGTTTTGACAAGTTGGGACCTAATCAGGTTTTCTGCAGAGATGATGCTACGGAGTTTCCTTGATGGTTGTCTCGAGATGATCTGTCCAGATCGTTCCTTTAGTCATGTTGTGTCAAGGGAGACAACTATTTTTCTGACAACCATTGATGCGCAAGCTCTAAGTAGGCCAGGCGTACTTTTGAATCACTCTAGATTTCCATGTCCGAAAGTCTCCTGTGAAAGTGATGAGAAACATTATCTATTCTCTCAAGTTTATCTCATGATTTGGTCTAAGTCAAGCCCCAAGAATCTTGCATGTTGTAGATGACTTTGTGAACAGGCTTATGAGGCTGCTTTATTTGAAGAAGAGTGCTCTCCCGCTTGATGGATTTAAGGAAAGAGGAAGGTTGAAGAAGAAATGATTTGAAGAATGTTCTCCCTATTTTTTTAATTTTTTTTTTTATGATGCACCCTGATTTTTTCCTAGACCACCCTTTCAGGTTTTCAATCTAGCGGGCATCTCTTTTGCGTCCCCTTTTTTTTGACAGAGTATGTACTCGAAGATGACTTAGAGAGGAGAGTAGTTTTGTCTCTTATTGGGGGAGAGACATGCAAGATTTTTGGGTTTGAATGTATTAGGCATTTTAGCTATCGACTTGGCTTTCGGGAAGTGTATTCCAAGCATCGACTCAGTGAGGATAACACACTTTGTAATGAGAGTTAGAGGTAAAGAGGATAGCCCCTAGTGCGGATTTACTTTGACGAGTTCGTACATCTTGAACAGGAATTGGAAGGGGACGGAAAGAATAAAAATCCCCTAGCCTTGATGCTTGGATTTTAAAGAGAAGTGTATGAGAGAGGAAGCCCCTAGACTCAACAATAAACGCTACTTGGCTCAAAGTACTAGAAAGATAGTTCTACATTTAATGGACCCTAGTATTTATGTTTGATGTCTTAAGTGTTTGTTCAATTATTTTGCAAGTGAATCATCTAGAAATGTCTTGACAAGTTTTGAGGAGAAGGCCTAATCATTAGTGCGCCCTTTGGATTTCTTCATGGATGATGGAGACGATCTTCAAGTTAGGAGTCTCATTTTTTCTGCATTTGGATTTAATCTTCATTGTAGGAGGAGATAAGAGGCCTCCTTTTTTACTTCACTGTGTGTGGTTGAAACTCTTTCTTTTGTGGGGTTGCGAAAGCTTGAGAGTTTTTTTTTTTTTTTTTTTTTTTACTCTCAAAGCTTAAATTGAGTAGCCCCACTTTTGTTTGGGAATGATAATGCCTTTGGCTTTCTTCTATTGTGGTCCTTTGACTTTGACATGAGCGCGGTGATAGTAATGTGTAGCCCTCAGGCCTTCTTCTTAAAACTTGTTTAGACATTTCTATTATCAATTGCAAGGTTTTAGATTAATGACATTTATTGTTTGCGGATCCATTTCATGAATTAGAGAGAAATTCAAAAGGTAGAACGACCTTAGATTAGTGTATAGGAATAAGAATGACCTTTATTAATAACTTGAATTCAAAACAGACTCGATAGTTTAGTTGACACAAACTAGAGAAGGAGGGAGATGGACTAGAATGACAGAACGACTCTTTGAGTTCATATTAGGAATTTAAAACCTATTCTATTTCTAGGGAGAAAGGGAGAGGATAGCTGTAGCCCCAAAGTGGTTGACCTTGATTTCTTCTTGAGGCTTCATTCTTCTTCACGTATCTAGGGGAGCGGATTGGTGATGACATTCGGTGCTTCAAGATCCTTGTTGTCAATGAGATCTTGGATCACATCCTGTAAGTGCTTACAAGAGTTGGTGTCATGGCCGGTTGCTTTATGGAACTTGCAGAAGAGGTGGTGAGCATGATGAGGGGGAGTTCCCTTGGTGTAGTAGGAGGATTTCTTGGTGTGATCTTTCCTTTTTCTACTAGTATGTCAAAGAGTTCTTCTTGAGTGATCCCTTCTAGCTTATTGTAGACTCTTTCTTTCTTCTCTCTTTTGGGAGGGGGAACAACGAAGTAGTTGCCTTTTCCTTGGTTGTTGAAAGCAATAGCATTGACGGAGGTTTCTTTGTTGGATGCACCTTTGTGTTCGTAAGCGATAGCTACTACTCTTTCTTTTAGACTTGAGGAGGTCATCGATCCTCATTCCGGATTCGTGGAGCTCATTGAAGCTAGAAAGTAATTACCGGCAAGTTTATCTTGAAATTCCTCATGAAGACATTGGAGGAAGATGTGGATTTGTTCTTTAAGACTAGGTCTTTCAACGATTTCTGTGAGCTTGAGCCTCCACCTTCTAGCAAATTCAACAAAAGACTCGTTTGGGTATTGCTTGGTTTGCTCAAGATCCCTCCTAGTAGGGCGGTATGTAGAGTTGTCTTCAAACTGCCTTTGGAACACTCGACATGCTTCTGACCAATCAATCATAGTGGATATCGGAAGTGACATGTACCAATCTCTTGCGGCACCCTCTAATGTTTGAGGAAAACTTTGGGCTAAAATGTTATCATCAACACCCATTGGTAACATGGCCCAAGTATAGGTTTCAACATGAGCTCTGGGACAAGTGGTGCCATTGAACTTTGCCATATCGGGAGTCTTATACTTGCGTGGAAGCTTGGTGATGGATTGTCAAAGAGAATCCGGATCGAAAGGAGTGAACGATCCCATTGGAGTGTCAAGTGAGGCAAGCTTCTTTTCAAGGTAATTCATGGTCACAGGAGCATCAACCTTTTTGTTGTCACCACTACCTTGTTTCTTTGACTTGGTAGTCTTAGAGACCTGTTCCTCATCATCGGAGGAGGAAGAAGAGTCAGACTCATAGTGCTTCTTCTTAGACTTCTTGTCTTTCTTTCTAGAGGATGCCTCGTCTTCGGAGGAGGCAGGGGATTCATAATCCTTCTTCTTTTGTTTGTTAGCTTTCTTGACTCTCAATGCATGGAGCTCGGCAACTAAGGCGTCTATGCGAGCTTGCTTCTCATCTAGTTGCTTGGCGGCTTTCAAGATTTTAGCCTTGGCCTCATTGAGATTTTCAGTGTTGGTGTCGTTGCTTCCAGTCATGGTGTCGGGTGAGTTTCGAATGATCTAGTTGCGATTCAGACGGACCTAATGGTATAGAGATTACGTTAAACCCAGATTAAGGTCCCAACAAGTCGGGTTTATAAGGTGTATAGGCTTAGGAATGAGTGTAGGTTGACCAAACGAGCACAACACAGAAACTGACACGGACAGAAGGAGATGTCTCGTATGAGGCATCCAGCACAAAACATAGAATTTAGTTTTTAAATCCTAATTTTGGTCGGACGGAACTTAATCCGTTTTTTTTTTTTTAGGGGGGGGGTTCTATCTAATATCCTGGAATAGTGAATTTTGTCACCCTAGAATATGAGCCCCTTGTTTTTCACCTGTATTGCACTCTCCCAAACGGATAATTTGGGCAAAGGTCCCATATTCTCATCGGAATCCACCATTCAATTTAGCCAAACCTAAGTGATTCCGTAATTGTTTTGCACTTTGTTAAACAACGCCGTTTATGCAATCAAACCTTATGAATTCTTGTTTAGGGACAACCGAAAGGGACTTTGTTGAACGTAAGATCTTGACGGTGAGAGAGACTAGACTCGAATCCTCGTAGAAAAATTCTCATCTCACCATCACAACCCTTTGTTCAACAATTTTTCGAAGGGACATTCGTCAAGAATTCATGAAGAGAGTATTATAGATTGTATGAAAAGCGTTATCTTGGGCAAAGATTAAAACAATCCTAAGAATCAAACCGACCGGTCACAAGGAGTGTCTTATTGACTATTATGTATGCATGAGGTTGATGCAGGGCTTACGGCTAAGGCTCCCCATGAACACAGTTTAGGAGCGTGTCACGGAGTGGGTACACCATCTTTGGAGAGACCGGCGAGGGCCACTCATAGAGTGGGGGTGCTGACCGACATCCGTCCTCCGATTGGGACCCGGGTTAGAGGATATTAGGGGTGAGCTCGGCTCGGTTCGGCTCGGTTTTAAGCCAAAACCGAGACCGAGCCGGAAGTTATCGGTTTCATAGTATTTGAAACCGCAAAGACTCGGTGTGTTAGTGGTTCGGTGGTTTCGGCTTCGGCTTCGGTTTTGGTTCGGTTTTTCAACCATTAGCACGAGAATATATTGTTGGGCAAAAGTGAAAAACAACAACTTAGCTTACTCAATCTCCCTTGCAGATTCATAGATGAACATGTAAAATATACATTCACGCAGCCAATTCTAAGATCACAGACATAGAATTCGACACAAATTAACCAATTTTAAAAAGAGGAAAAATAATTACGCAAAAATTAGGGATTTGCAAAAAATCTAGGGTTCTTGAGAAAGAGAGAGAGAGAGAGAGAGAGTACCGAATTGAAGAAAGTCAGAAACGAATATGTGAGAGGAAAGAGTAAATGAGGTTTCATCAGATCTAAAAGCCCTTATCCACCGCTATTTCCCAGCTTGCCATAAACCCAAATCCCTCCTCGGTGATGAAAGAGTCGCCGGTGATGTGAGCAGCGAAGGGTTAGAGAAGAAATTGCAAGGAATTTCCCTTGCAATTGCAGTGCCGATCTCGGATCTCCCTTGCGCACAGTTGAGCGGCGTTGTCGATTGAGGGAGGGAGCTAGGGCAAATCTCGTCGAATGATATGTACTGGGTGAAAAAAAAGGAAAAGTCTATATATAATAAATGGAAAATGACACAGTTTAATGTTATCGGTTCGGTTCGGTGTGTTAACGGTTTCCTAAAGCTTAACACCTAAACCGGACCGAAAACCTTCAGTTTTCAAAACTAAGTGAACTGGACCAGTTTAAAAGGCTCGGTGTCGGTTTTTCGGTTTTTAACGGTGTGGTTCGGTTTTTCGGTTTTTTTGCTCACCCCTAGAGGGTATGTAGTGTAATTATTCTATATGCATGCACGTGTGTGAGAATCAAGTTCTAGATGTCAAGGAAAAATAGAGAGATTTTTTTTTAAAAGCAAGTAAAAGATTGACAGGACCAAAGTGGTTGCCTACGTTTCTCTCAATCTTCAGAAAAAGAAAGAGAGACTCAGGTCAACGTAGTTCGAGTTTGAAAAGATTTTTGAGAAGAAAAGGAGCACATAAGAACGTAAGAGCACATAGAAGAGAGGGATAGAAGTACTCACAGTGCCTGCATTACCCATTAATGGGTGCAAAATAAACTAGGGAATGAGTACAGTAGTCATCCCTAATTTATTCAATTTTTATACTCCGCTGCGAAAGATGTTAGTGCAAAAACAAAACATGTATATAACATAAATTATTTATTGCACATATGGGGACGGAGTAAATACAAACAAAGAAAAGTTTTTTTTTTTTTTTTTTTTTTATAAGGGTGCGGCAACCCAAAAATACCAATTGTAAGAAAACGTACTGATAACCGCCGCCATTCAATATATTTTTTTTAAACCTTCACCCAATGATTCCAATGATTCCAATGATTGAGACAAAAAGTTGGGTGATAATTATTAATGATGTGACATGAAAAGGTAATAATTAAGCAATCATTGAAACCTTAAACTCTTCAAATTTGTCAACTTTCAAGGCTGTTTGGCGGCTTAAACAGAGGATACCTCGTACAAGAGATATCCAGATTCAGATCAGAACTAGTTCAGAACAGTTCTGAAAATTTGCAAAAAAAATCAGAAAAATCCAATTTTTTGCAGAAAATTAAAATGATTAAAATCACCTAATTTGTACGCAAGTCTAACACACTTAAATAAGTCCCCAGCAGAGTCGTCACTGTTTGCACCCGAGAAGATACACGCTCGTTTTTTTTTTATTTGAGAGTCGCCACCATGTTGTTGAACGGAACACGGACCGTGAGATTCTTGAGTTCGGGGGTTAAGTTATGGATTGGGAAGGTCAAGGAGCACCCAATCCACCCAATCTAGAATTGATCTTGCTTAGGTGTTTTTAATCAAATAAAGGACAAACAATTAAAATAAGTAAAGCCAATAATTAATTTCTTAATTATTGGAATGTCGGATCATGTGCTTCGAGACCATCTCCATGGATTGAAGAGGCTCTAGGCTGGTCCTTTTGATGGGATTACACTACTCTAAAACAAAGAATTAGATGAGAAGTAGAGATTAAAAGCGTAGGAGTTTACCTAAAGGGTTCTTGAGATTCCAATTGATGGCATTGACTAAGGCCTTGAAGATCCAAGAGTTTTATGATGAACTTGGCTTGAAAATATGACTTTTTGATGGTGTTTAGGTGTGAGGGAGGAATAAAAACGGGATTCTTGAGAGAGAGACTGACTAGAGAATTGTTAACCCCTTTTTGTGGTGAAAGACTCTATTTTTATAGGTATTGGTTGCTTAGGGATCAAGCCAAGGAGGTGGAGATGTTTAATTAGGTAAGGAAATCAGTAGGAAACCTCTAGGAAGTCTCCTAATTCAATATTGCCCGGATTAGGAGAGTGTTGACCAAGAAAGAGATCGGGACAGAGAAGGAAAGTGAATCAGACTCGCAAACAAAGGAGATGTCTCGTACGAGACATTGATGTCTCGTACGAGGCATCCAGTGCAACATTACTGTTTTATCCTTGTCCATAGTTTCTTTCTTCAGTTTAGCCGCTAACTAGCGGAGTCAGTTAGAAACTTAACAAAACATGATGAAACTAACGAGTTTTCATCCAAACGCAAAGGCGAGACACAAGAGTAGTGTAATCATAAATGTGACTTCAAAATGGGGTGTCTCCAGGCTGGGAAGGTCATCCCTGGAGTTTTTACAGATTGTCAAGAAATCAGTCCAGTTTCAGGCAGAAACAGAGCATTCTGCTGAAACTGAAATGTTTTACACCTTTCCAGTTTATTTACTCACACAAAGCTTGGATTAAATCATCCCTCTGCTCTTAATCACTAATTAAACACCAAAACACAAGATTTTTGGTGTGATCAAGGCAATAATTGGGGAAAAATTAAGGTGATGAACATGGCATTTGAGCCAAAATCATCATTTGGATGGTTGAAGATGGAAACTTTAACATCCAAATGGATGATTCTTCCAAGGAAAGGCCTTAGGATATCAAAAATCAACCTTGTGATGGATAAAGATTGAGTCTTTACAATCCAAATGGACATTATTGGAGTTAGATCAAGGTTTGAATGATAAAGATTGAAACATTATCATCCAAACTTGATCATTTCACCATAAAATCAACTTAAAATTAAAGACATGAAATTTAACTTGCATAAATGTAAAGACATAATATAAATTGCATAAAAGTAAAGACATAATGTTAAGAACATTAATGTAAAGTGCATTAATGTAAAGACATAATGTAAAGAGATATGAAATGATAACAAGCCTTGATCATCTTAGGTTTGAACCCTTGATCATGCATTGAACATGAGGGTACCATTAATTCACAGCAAGAACTTGGATCCAATTCATAATATTTACAAGAAAAGTAAAGATATTTACATAAATTAAACAAAAGAAAGATAGAATATGAGATGAAGAGAAGATGGGGAGAAGGAGGTCTCACCAAATTTGATTCTAAGCCTATCTTCTTTCTCTCTTTTCACTCAAATGTGGGTTTATGTGTTTGACATGCCCTCAATTCGACAGAGTTTACACTCACAAAATGATTTCTCTCCCCCCCCCCCCCGAAATAATCAGCCAGGGGTCCAATTTATAGGGATTGAGGGTGCCCAAACCATCCGTACGGATTGGCACCTCCCGCGTCCAAACCATCCGTACGGCTCAGCCTGGAGAGCTTTTGGATTTTTCTAATTTTAATTCCAGAGTAGTCCTGGAATTTTAGGTTTATCTTAGTGAGGTCCCAGCCTATCAGTTTATCCCTGAATGGTGCTAAGAGTTCTTCTAAATTTGGTTAATTTTAGATTGGGGTACTTACAGACACGTGGCGGGTGTTCAGGACATTTGTCCATTGTAGGGTAGCCTCATTTCAAATTTCAAATTTCAATTTTTTCCTTTCTCATCTCTCTTTTATCCTTAACCCACTTCTCTCATTTTTCAAGACACAAACATTCACACATAATACACAAGAACCCACCCACACACACACACACATTAAACCAAGTTGGTCACTGATTTCATTTTTTTTTATTTGCAAGGTCGCTGGAGTATACGAACATGAACGAGAAAGATTTACAGGATATTGTTGGAGATGTGGGAAGCTGGGGCGGTGTAGAAGAAACTGAAGCACCTAGTGTGAAGAGACCAGGGATGAAGAAAAGGGAGCAGTAATGGCGGTGACAATGGTGATTACGGTGGCAATGGTGGTAGGAGTGGCTGTGTGCACTGCACCTAAGCGAAAATGTAATTCCTTTTCCATCTCCACTTTCTACTCGATCTTTTGTGTGTGTGTGTGTGTGTGTGTGTGTGTGTGTGTGTGTGTGTGAATTTGTGGTAATCGTGGTGTTTGTGGTGGTGGTGCCTATGGTGGTGTCGCGGCTGCTACATTGCTATTCATCTAAAGAGAAAGTGAGATGTAGAGAGAAAAATAGGGAGATGTGGAGAGAGACGAGTAGTGGAAGAAGATGAGAAATGATAAGGACGGAGGAACGATGGTAGTTGTAGTAGGGGATATAGTGTACAAAGAATGTGAGAAATGGAGAGAGAGACACAAGAGAAGATAATAATTGAGAGAATGAGAGAGGGTGTATGTTTCTTTTGAAAGAAAGAGGTGGTTAGGAAATTAAAGGGGTGGGGGTGGATGGTACTCATTAATTTTAATTTAATTATCTATAATTTCAATGGAAATTGAGAGAATATTAGATAGAAAAATCAAGGGAGATTTGTAAAGGGAGTGTAGAGAGATTGATCGAGAGGGAGAGAGAGGGTATGTAGAGAGACCTAAAGGAATGCATAGACGGAGGAGACATAATTTGGCAGCTAAACGGAGGAGACATGCTGCATTGTCTAATTCCAAAAATTTGAATATGGTCTGATTCTCCCCTTGCATTATTAATATTTAGATAATAATGTTTTATTGTCTTTTAATAATTGTAAATATTTATTAATAAGATTTTTATTTGAGACAGAGTGAGTATGCTATCAGTGTAAAATAGTTTTGTCCTACTCCCTCCGTCCCAAAATACATGTAGTTTAAAGGGTTGAAATTTGTTCCAACATGTTTGTAGTTTCGCTTTTATCTAGACATCTTTGACATTGTTTGTCAAATATACCCTTATTTATGATGGTAGTTGTCATCGTAAAAGCATTTACTTATCTTGGTACATAAAATATTTTAAGGGTAATTTAGTCCATTAGACATGCATTGATTGATTTTCTTCAATTTGCTTAATTTGTGTGAAAATCTTAGAACTACAAGTATTTTGGGACGAATGGAGTATTAAGTAAGTTATTTTGAGATCTTTTACCTACAAATATATTTGCTGGGTGTTAAAAAAAAAAAAGTTATTTGCAAGATTCACTAAATTTGGCAGCTAAACGGAGGAGACATGCTGCATTGTCCAATTCCAAAAATTTGAATATGGTGTGATTCTCCCCTTGCATTATTAATATTTAGATAATAATGTTTAATTGTCTTTTAATAATTGTAAATATTTATTAATAAGATTTTTATTTGAGACAGAGTGAGTATGCTATCAGTGTAAAATAGTTTTGTCCTACTCCCTCCGTCCCAAAATACATGTAGTTTAAAGGGTTGAAATTTGTCCCAAAATATGTGTAGTTTTGCTTTTATCTAGACATCTTTGACATTGTTTGTCAAATATACCCTTATTTATGATGGTAGTTGTCATCGTAAAAGCATTTACTTATCTTGGTACTTGAAATATTTTAAGGGTAATTTAGTCCATTAGACATGCATTGATTGATTTTCTTCAATTTGCTTAATTTGTGTGAAAATCCTAGAACTACAAGTATTTTGGGACGAAGGGAGTATTAAGTAAGTTATTTTGAGATCTTTTACCCACAAATATATTTGATGGATGTTAAAAAAAAAGTTATTTGCAAGATTCACTAAATTTGGCAGCTAAACGGAGGAGACATGCTGCATTGTCTAATTCCAAAAATTTGAATATGGTGTGATTCTCACCTTGCATTATTAATATTTAGATAATAATGTTTTATTGTATTTTAATAATTGTAAATATTTATTAATAAGATTTTTATTTGAGACAGAGTGAGTATGCTATCAGTGTAAAATAATTTTGACCTACTCCCTCCGTCCCAAAATACATGTAGTTTAAAGGGTTGGCATTTGTCCCAAAATGTTTGTAGTTTTGCTTTTATCTAGATATCTTTGACATTGTTTGTCAAATATACCCTTATTTATGATGGTAATTGTCATCGTAAAAGCATTTAATTATCTTCGTACTTGAAATATTTCAAGGGTAATTTAGTCCATTTGACATGCATTGATTGATTTTCTTCAATTTTCTTAGTTTGTGTGAAAATCCTAGAACTACAAGTATTTTGGGACAAAGGGAGTATTAACTAAGTTATTTTGAGATCTTTTAACTAAAAATATATTTGTTGGATCTTAAAAAAAAAAGTATTGGCAATATTCGCTTGAAAAATTGTATATCTGGATGATACAAATAGATGAATATGAAAGTTATTGATCATTTCTATTTGTAAAGAGCGCGTTTTTTTTTTTTTTTTAACAATGGAGATAAGTATGGGTTCAAAAAAAGAAGGATATAATCATAGTTTGGGGGAGATGAAATGTTAGAAAGACGAAATTCGAAGCTTGATGGCAGGAAAATATGTTGGTAGATTTTGCATTGAGAAATAAATTTATTTTAAATTTAACTACTTGAAAAAAAAAATCTTAAAATGATGCGCTAAAAATTTTTGGTTTGGACAGAAGATATAGTGGGAAAAAGCTTTCAAGGTTAAAGCGAAAAGAGAGTAGTGACAAGTTGAAATGTCAAAACTTGATGAAAAACAAAAGAAAATAAAATAGAACTATAGATTAAAAGATAGAGAAAACGCTATTGGAGTTGGAGAAATAGCCAGATCTGATATTATTCATCAAACCATCAATTTCCCTTCTCCAATTACTTCTTTCATTCTTTTTTTTTTTCTTCAAAAACTCTTCAATGTTTATTTGGAGCAATAGCAGGATCTAATAGTAGTCATTTTGGTTGTCTGTAATTTCCCTTATCATGTTTATTTCATCGCATTGTTGGTCATTTTATCATAAAATTGAATATATTTTTTGTAATATAATTCATTTAATTTTTATGATTAAACACGCAGTATTTTACAAATGATCAAATAAAAATATTTTTTCTATTGACAATGATATTTTAAAATTGACAAATCCTCTATATCAAGTAGAAATTAAGTAAATAAATTAATAAGTTTGTTTGAATAATTTTTTCCCGTTTTAGAGATAAAAAAAAACCTTTTATTTTTCAAATTAGGAAAAATGATTTTATTTAGGAATTTATTTTTCAAAAAAGGTATTATAAGTAGGTATTAGTTTGTCAAACATTAAGAAAAAATAAATCTATATAAGTATACTTACTAAAATATAATTTGTAATTAACATACATAAAATTGTTGATCCAAAAACATAGTAAATAGAAGTTGAATGAGAGAAATCAACAAGAGAGAGTGGATTTATCTTTGAAAAAGGGAAAATAAAATTGAGAGGAGAGACATAGGCTTCAAGTAGAGGGTTGGGTTAGTGGATATGTAGTGGATTTAGTTAATGTATATGGGCAGTCCTTACGGATACTTTTATTTTTCCAAAATGTATAGTAGAGATTAAGAAGGTTAATTATTTCCAAAAAGAAAAAAAAGAAGGTTAATTGTGTGGGGTTTTATTTTTAATCCATAGTAAAAATTGTTGACAGTAGCTTTAATATATAGAACTTATTTTCTACAAATTAATATAATATATGAATAGTTTCAAAATTAACTACATGAATTTTATGAAAAATTAAATCTTAAATTTTTTACATATGGTGTATACTTTTTATCTAATTCCTTTAGAGTTACAGACCATCTAGCTTTATGTTTAGTCATTTCTGAAAATTATTAAATATAAATATTATAATAAAAAAATAATTTAGTATTCTGATATTTAAATATATATATACTATTTGTAACTATTTTCAAAAGAAATATTTTCAACCTTCAGAAATAAAAAATCAAACTAACGATAATTTATAGATATAGGGGGAGAGAGAGAGAGGAGCATATTAGTTTGGGATGGATCACAGATTTGAAGGCTTGAAAAGAGTAAACTAAATTAAAAATAAATCTTAATAAAAATAAAATTTATTATAAATTTTGTGTATATTCAATGTTTCTATTCAAACAAAATTTTAGGTGTATAATTAAATTATTGCCAAAATTTAAATAGAAAACAGGAACATGTTATTTAAGATAATATTACTACGAGAATATGATTTGTTTTTTTAAACTTACCGTCTAGGAATGAAAATGTTGATTGGATTGAGTTAATTTTGATCTCTTTTTATTTGTTATTAATATTCATGTAATCCTTTTTTAAAGGATTTTGTTGCTTCGTCTGGAGGCAAAAGTTCGAATAGTCTGTAATGGTGATAAGATTGGCGTGTTTAGTGTATGTACGGATAACTGTCTTATTTTTAAGACTTTCTTTATTTTGTTTAGTGTTTATTATTTGTATAATTTTTTAAAATAACAGGTACAAACTTATTGTCACTGTATCTAATGCTACTGGATGTGCTTCGTTTGTGTTATGGGATAAGGAATGCATCCAACTAATTGGAAAGTCAGCACATGATGTCATACAAAATGAAGTGAGCAATTTTTTTGCTTCTCAAACTTTCGTTCCTTATTTTGTCTATAAGTTAATGAATTAATTTACTTTTTTCTTTCTAGATACCACCTGATGAAATTAATAAAATAGTTGGACTTGAGGCTTTCTTCAAAGTGAAACTATTAAGTGGGGTAAAAGTTGAACCTTATACTGTCGTTAAAATTAAATTTCGTCCCATGAATATTGGAAACTTTGTTACCGATGAAGGATGTTCCAAAGGTGTTGCTCAGTTGAATGGCTCGAAAACTAGCAAGAACAAAGAAGTAAACAAGGATTAATTTGGATACATGGTATCGTTACCACAAATGCTCAGTTTTAATGTTTTACATTATTTACACATTTTAGCCATTAGTGTCTTGAAATTATATTTCTATCCTTTGTCATTATATTTTTTTGTTTTCTAACATATTTTTTAAATGTTCTTATAGGTTGCTTTCAAGAGTAAATATATGGTTGAAAAAGAATGAGGTAAGGGTACGTGGAAGGCAAGAATGTCATTTGGTTTGTTGGGGTCTGAACCTCCAGAAGTGTGAAGCGTTGTATTATGTGTGATTTTGATGAAGATGGAGGGTTTGAGAATCCTTCAAAGGTTAAAGAAATAAGATGTCTAGCTTAGTGTTTCTAATTTCGAAATGTCTTCATGTTTTCTGTCTATGTACGTAGGTAGAGTGGTTGAAGTCATGTCTTTAAGTTAGTAGTGGGTTTAAGCATTGAGTAATATGTGTGTACTAAGGACTCCATAACTCCTTATAATGTAAGGAGTAATTTTCTGGTCTTACTCCTTTTGGCAATCTTTTGGCGTAGAGGAGTATTGACTATAGGTAAGTTCATGTACGAATGGAGTATTCAGAGAATGGTGGTTTTGGAAGTTGGTAAGTTGAGAGTTGAGACAATGTATTAATAGGAGTCATCTTTACCTCACCATTTTATTTACCAATCAGATGAGCACTATTATATCTTAAAACCTGATCCAAGTGTATGAAATAAAACAACTAACAAGTCTATTGAAATAAACATATATCAGTATATGTGAACCATATACTGACAATATTGTTTTCGCTTCAGGAAAATGATAATGAAAAGTATCATCTTGCCTTTGACTCGTGTAAGTGCAATTACCAGTGAACAGATGGTCTTCCCATTAACATTAACACTCATTTAGGGACGGAGGGAGTAATATTTTCCCCCAACTTTGTGATATTATTTATATTAATAATTTAAATTACGATAAAATAATACAATTACCGCCGTGCAACGCACGGGGGGTGGGGGGAACAACTAGTACTATTAATAGTAATATTTAACTTGTATAGTAACTAATATTGTTAACTAATACTATTAATAGTAATGGTTAACTTATACTATTAATAGTATTAGTTAACTTATATAATTACTAATATGATTAATTAATAGTATTAGCTAAGAATGAGAATTCCAAAAGTCATTACATTTTAGGATGATGTTGATGTGGCTTCTCCAAATTCAAGCTTTAACTAAAAAATGTACACATGTCAAACCCACAACACTCCTCACCAACTATATATATATATATATATATATATATATATATATATATATAAGATTTGTAATTCTCATTGTGGTGCTTACTATATGGGATGAGCCACTGATTTTTTTTTTATGGTCGTCTTCAACTTTGTACTCTTTGCACTTAATTAATGCATTACTTCCTCTTGAAAAAAAAAAACACACGTAAAATTATTTAGTATGTTTGTACTGTTTTACAATATATTACCATATACATTATAATCATACTTTACAGATATATTAAATAATTTTACGGGTGTGAATAACAACATTCGAATTTTTTTATATATAAATAATTTAGGTATTGGTGCTTGCTCTCACATATTTCTAAGACTGGCGAATCACCTTTTCTGATGGTCTATTGGTGAACCGTCTCATGTGAGACGGATCTCAAATGGGACCCGTCGCCGACCCAAAAATTGTAACACTTAAAATAAGGAAATGCAACAAGTTTAATTAAGAAAAAATATAAATTATACTGTATTTAATAATGATAACAAGTTACACCTCTCCAATTTTTGGGTGTATTAGGATTGAACATTTACTATTTTTTTCAACTGACTCAGTAGTAAAGTCAAGCCTTACACTCTCTTGGGTCTATGGTTTCCCTCTCTTTGCTTCCCGACTGACTAAGAACATCGCGAAACAAAATAAAAATAATAATAGCACCATTAGATGAGCTTCTATTTTAATAGAATTAAAAAAAATAAAAGATAATCGCATTAGAATAAGCAGAAAATCTAAAACGAATGTATAATGTACATTAAGATGAACACTCGATTCACACTTACTGCTTATTCATTTGGATTTCGGGCATCTCCAATGGAGAACACCAAATTTGGTGTAAGTTTTACACCAAATGTTACACTAAATAAAAATTTTCTCCAATGTATCACACTATTTTTCACACTAAAAAGGAATATTCTCTATCCACCTCATTTTTCCACTAACACTCATTGTTACACAAACAATACTTGAAGTCTATGATTTTACATATAAACCCCTCTCTTTTAATTGAGATGATATAATATTATGTTTTTATAATTATTTTTATGCATTGTACTTTTATAATTAAGTAAAATATATTATATAATTTATTAACATATAAGTTAATTAACATAATTTACAATGTGTGAGTTTTTAAAATTTAGAGGGATTAAATGTGACAAGTGAAACTATTACACCAAATTTGGTGTAAATGAATAGTGTTACACCAAATTTGGTGTAACACTATTCATTTACACCAAATTTGGTGTAAAATATAGTGTCCATTGGAGGGATGAATAGTGGGCATTTTAGTGTTATAGTGTGAAATATAATGTCCATTAGAGATGCCCCGTCCATAATTTTGACTCTATCTTTCTCTTATTTTCTCTCAATCATTAAAAGATAATCGCATTATAGACTTGCAGATGACCCAAATGAATCACATATAATACTCCCTCTGTCCCAAAAAGATCTTCATACTTTTTTCGACATTGCTACGAAGGAACTTTTATCAATAATTTTAAGTTGATTTAATTATCTTAATGAAAATCTAAAACTAGTTATTGATAGTATTGTTGATGCTCTGTTAGGGCAACTCTAATGGTAGTACTAGTCCTATGGGTATCAAAACCAAATTTTGATACCCATTGACACTATTCACACGGGTATCAAAAAATGCTTCTCCAATTATGGGTATCAAATATTTGGTATCAAATTATCTTTTTGTAATTAAAGTTTAAATAAATTATAGATTAAAATAAAATTACTATTAAATAATAATTAAATTTAAATAAACTTAATTTAAAATAATCATTAAATTAATAATTAAATATAAATTGTTTTTACTCATTTGTTAATTTAATGCAATATACACAAAATGTTTATTCAATGAAAGAAACAGTCAAATAAAACGGATAAAAGAAAAAAAGCAAACAACAAAACTCGTTTTCTTGTCTATATTACTGTTAATTTGTTCAAATAAATTTTAA
Organism: Campanula takesimana; assembly: GCA_026119855.1. Lineage (NCBI taxonomy): Eukaryota > Viridiplantae > Streptophyta > Magnoliopsida > Asterales > Campanulaceae > Campanula > Campanula takesimana. Next base: position 2,376,622 of record JAOWBW010000042.1, on the reverse strand, counting down.
ATTAAAATAAAATTACTAATTTTTCTGTCCCAAAATAGTTGTTGTTTTAAAAGAATTCACACATGTTAAAAAACAATTAATACATATTAAATAAATTAAATTATTTTTGAACAATAAATCTATCTTAAAACTAAAATTACAAGTATTTTGGGACGGAATGGTTATTTCTACCAAAATTAACTCATGTAGCCCTGATTATTTGTAGGATATCAACAAAAAAGAAGGATTAATAACAATAAAAAAATAATGAAAAAGTCACTGTGTGAAGATTGAAAGGTTTGAAAAGTTTGCTTTAAAAAAAAAAATGAAAAAAGGTTTGAATTGGAAGGGAACAAGGGTCACGTGGATTTCGCCCAGATAAGCGCGTGTTTTTCACCCAAAAGGTCCTAGCCATGGTAGCAATTTTGGTACGGGGCTTGGACTCTAGGGCCCCTGAGTCCAGATACAAACCCAAAGAAGGAAAAGCCAGATACAAAATTCTTCATACAACCCTCACCAACAAAAAGATACAAGAAGACTAAAATGCCCCACATATCTCCTCCACCTTTACTTTTTTGGTCAAATCCTAGTCAGCTCTTATAACTTACACATAATTAACATATAAGAGTAAAAAAATCATTTTTTTTAGAAAAAAAAATATTTGGTCAAGTATGGTCAAACCCGGTCAAACATCAGTCAAACTCTTATAACTTACACATAATTAACATATAAGAGTCCAAAATTTTCACTTTTTTCCATTTTTTTAGAAAAAAATAATTTTATTTGGTCAAATATGGTCAAACTCGGTCAAACAGCAGTCAAACTCTTATAACTGACACATAATTAACATATAAGAGTCGAAAATTTTCACTTTTTTCATGTTTATAGAAAAAAATAAAATTATTATTCGGTCAAATTTGATCAAACCCGGTCAAACAACAGTCAAACTCTTATAACTTACACATAATTAACATATAAGAGTAAAAAAAACTTCACTTTTTTCATTTTTTTAGAAAAAAATAATAATATTATTTGGTCAAATATGGTTAAACTCGGTCAAACAACAGTCAAACTCTTATAAATTACACATAATTAACATATAAGAGTCTATTTTTTTATTTTTATTTTCATTTTTTTAGAAAAAATAAAAATATTATTTAGTCAAACACGGTCAAACAGCAGTCAAACTCAAATAATTGACACATAATTAACATATAATAGTTGAGTTAAAAAATCACATTTTTCTTTTCTTTTTTTTTAAATAAATAATATTATTTGGTCAAATTTGGTCAAACTCGGTCACACAGCAGTCAAACTCTTATAACTGACATATAATCACCATATAAGAGTCAAAAAATACATTTTTTTTAAGAAACAAAATGTAATATTATGTGGTCAAATTGGGTCAAACTTGCTCAAACAAACAATCAAACTCTTATAACTGACACATAATTAACATATAAGAGTTAAAAAATCACTTTTCTAGTTTTTTTAGAAAAATAGATAATATTATTTGGTCAAATTTGGTCAAACTCAGTCAAACAGCAGTTAAACTCTTATAACTGACACATAAGACATGTCCACCTCTTATAATTAACATATAAAAGAAAAAAAACACTTTTTTTTTCATTTTTTTAGGAAAAAAAAAGGTTAGTATTATTTGGCCAAACTCGGTCAAACTCTTCTAATTAGTGTATAAGACTAATTCTCCTCTTATAATTGAAGTATAAGACTGATTTTTTTCACAAAATAAATTAAAAACAGTGATATTTTATTAATGTTGTCTTTCATATTCGGTCAACATCAGTCAACTCTTATAACTGACATATAAAGCCCGTCCGCCTCTTATAATTAACGTATAAGAGTAAAAAAAATCACTTTTTAATTTTTTTTAGAAAAAATTAATTAATATCATTCGGTCAAACTCTTATAATTAGTGTATAAGACCAATTCTCCTCTTATAACTAAACTATAAGAGTCATTTTTCACATTTTTCACAAAATAAATGAAAATTAATATTTTATTAATGATGACTTTCATATTCAGTCAAACATCTGTCATGTCTTATAACTGACCCATAAGACTTGTCCGCCTCTAATAATTAACATATAAGAGTAAAAAAACATTTTTTTTCATTTTTTAGAAAATGACGTTAATATTATTTGGTTAAATCTCAATCAGCTCTTATAAGTGATGTATAAGACCAGTTCGCCTCCTATATTTTAGTCTTATGAATAAATTATAAAAGTCATTTCTCCACACTTTTCAAAATTCCTTATAAAGAAAAATATAAAAACTCTAAATATGCAATTGAAACTGGTGATGCAATTGCAAGTACAACCAAGTTGAATCAGGTGATGCAATTGCAAAGACAACTAAGTTAAAACAGGTGATTCAATTAACTTGAGAACATTATGAGATACTTCAGGAAAAAAAAAAAACCCAACCATGATCCCGCAAACTGAAACAGGTGATGCAATTGCAAAGACAACCAAGTTGTCTGAAACTGAAAACAAAGCCTTAAACTCAATACTGGATATGCACAAGGCAATGTATGCATTACTACTAATCAAACATTATTCCCAAAATCAAAATTAGGGCTCAATTTAGTAATTTGTAATAGTTACATGAGATTCATCTTTAAATTCAAACTCATAAAAAGAGAACATTGTTTTTTAATCTAGTTGCAGCAAAGGGGCAAAAGTAACCATAACAAAAGAAGCAAAAGGCCTCACAAAATTTTTTATTTAAAAAAAAAAAAAACGGCCCACAGCTGAAATTAAAGCCCTAAACTAAAGCCATAGTATTGAAGTTAAAAAAAAAACAGTAAATTTTGGTGGAAAATTAGGGCTTTGAAATTAGTCTCGCTCATCTTACCGGAACACTCCATTCTCGTCTTTTCACCGGCGTCGTCGTAGGGTAGGAAAATTTCATGAATAATTTTGCGTCGCTTAGGTGATGAATTCATCGCTGGTCTCCGATGATCGTCGTCGGAGGAATCAGTGGCATCAAGAAGCCAAGAACTTCCAAACAAATATAGGTGATGGCGATGGTGCGAGCGACGACATGACGATGGAGAAGTGATTGTTCATCGGAGAAGAAGATCCGTCGGTTAGAGGCTGGGAGGAGCGCCGGAGAAGAAGAGTTGTGCCGGTAACCGTCTCCGGCAGGCTCGAGAGAGAGTTAGAGAGAGAAATGGTTGAGAGAGAATTTGTGTGCGTGTGTGTGTCGTGTGTGAAGGGAGGGGTGGGTTTTGTTTGAGGGGTAGGGGTAGTTTGGGTAATTAGCAGCTATGTTTGACTGGTCAAAGGAGCCAGGGAAGGAGGCCAGGGGTGTAGGGGGAAAAACAATCTCGGTTGAACTCCTTATTAGGCATTTCATTTGGGAGTTTCTTTTTTTGTAATTAAATCTGGGACTAGGGGCCCTAGGGGAATTGTTCCATTTTTGTACCTCTCTTGAGACTAAACCTAATTTTGGTACCCATCATTTTCACTATTGGAGATGCTAGGACTTTGAGGTGGGTATCAAAATTAGGTTTTGATACCCACCATTGGAGTTGCCTTTAATAACAAGTTTAAGATTTTCATTAGTACAATTGAGTCAACAAGAAATTATTGCTCAAAGATCCTTCGTAATAACAGCGAAAAAAGTATGAAAATTATTTTGGGACGGAGGGAGTAGTCAAATAAAAAGAATAAGCCCGTATTCTTTTTCTTTGGAATAAAGCTTTTGGAAGCATCTGATGCCCTTTTAAAGTTAGAGAATTACATGTAAATGTGTCCAATGTCCAAATTATTATCCCTAACAACTCCAAATCTATATATTTATAAAAGTCGATGCGGAGTCCTATGGATGTGACACGTGGACAAGCTTTATCGAAATCTTTCATTTCGTGAAGCTACATCACCATGTACCCCGCAACAATATGACTTTTCATTTTTTTCTCTTTTAGCTAATAGTATTAACATATTATAATAGTTACTACATTAGAAGAATACAACTATTAAACATTACCATTCTACTATTGTTATAGATAATCATATTCTACTATTGGATACTAATAGAATAGTATGCTAATATATATACTAATAGAGAAAAAGATGAGGTAGATGAAGAGTTTAGCTATTAAATTTTGAAATTATTACATTCATCATTATGTGTGTGTTAATATTAAAAATCTAATGACAAGGGTTATGAAATTTGAAAAGCATATACAAATTAAATTAAATTAAATTAAATTAAGACACTCTCATACACTAATATTTTTTTTCATGAATAAAATATAAATGCGTACATTATAAATTATGTTAAAAGAGTATGACATATATATATTTTTTTACTTTTTTATTATTATAAAAAGTACATTTTTAACCGTCTTTGATGAATAAGAACGATTTTCCTTTTTAAGAATGTGGTTTTTTTTTAATCAAATAAAAGACTTTTATATTAATTTTTGAAATTTCTTATGCTTATTTCATGAAGGACATGAATTGCAACGTGATATATAGGAGGTTAATATTTGTTCTAGATTTGAAATACATAAAATTAAAGCATAGTATATAACTATTTATAATCTGATAAATAAATATTACTTATTGATTTGTTAGTTTTGTTGTATAACATCTTATATGCATTAATTAAAAATATGACTTGATTTAGTACACCACATTATTTTTTTGTGCAACACTTAAGATTTATTAAAAAACTATAAGTGAAAATTAGAATTACAATCAACTAAAAATACTTGAAAAAAAAGGTTTTATGATGACAACTAATTTAAATTATAATTATCATCAAATATAAATAAACTTTAAAAAATAAATAGTACATAAGTTCACGTGCGGAGCACATTGACTAGTTATATAAAAGAGTGTGTTTGTCGAGTTATAATGATGCAAATATGAATAGGTTAAGTAGTTAATTGTTTGGCAGGTGTAATAACCACGTGCTAAATCGGTATCACGGTCTCCTTCATTTTGATTTTGGAACAAATAGAGTAACGGTCATGCTAATTTAAATCAATAATACTCCTTTTGCCTCGGAAAGTTAGTCTTTGTTTTTCCATTATTAACACGAATGAACTTTGAGTATTTATTTATGTTAATTTTATATACCTTAATGAGAATCTAAAAATTGATATTGATTGTATTTATAGTGGTGTATCAATAACAAGTTGTAAATTTTCATTAGGATAATTAAAAATAGTCTTAATTATTGCTCAAAGTTCATTCGTGATAACAACGAAAAAAATGAGACTAACTTTCTGGGACAGAGGGAGTATAATGCACTGGTCCATGCTCGGCCGGTGTATAGACCTCACATCTTCACAACTTTTCGATGACTATTTGGTCTATTCAAATCGTATTAGGAACACCAATGACCAAATGGTTTAGTATTATCGGGGGGCGTGTTAAGGATTTTTTTAGAAAAATCTTGAGCAATTGATCTATAATAGACTCTATCTTGCATGGGGTGAGGATTTTGTTACACCTTCCCACTTATTGACTTTATAGCTAACTAGCAGTACACCCGTGCGATGCACGACGTGTGTGCAAAATTATATTGTTTAAGCAAAAACAATTACTCCATCTGTTCCTAAATGAGTGTCCATTTTCAGAAAAACTTTGACCCAAAATGAGTGTCTATTTTGACCATAACTTTGTCCCTAAATGTTTTTTTTCGATTTTTTTTTCAACAATCTCTTTATCCTTGCAAAACGAAAGGTTTGCAAAGAGTATTATAAGACTATATATAAAATTTTGCTACCAAATTGTACCAAACGTTATGTCCTTTAATCTACAAAGTCCCCAAAAAAGAAATGTTTTACTCCATCCGTCCCGGAGTAAGAGTCCTACCCCTTATTTGCACGCTTTTTAATAAATATTGAAAGTGATGTAAATGTTGTGAGTGTAAAAGTAAAGTAGGAGAGAGAATGCGTGGGAGATAATAGTGAATTGATTGATGTTGTGAGTATAAAAGTAAAATATGAGAGATAATGAGTGGGGTGAATAATAAATATTTTTTGCCATTTTAGGAATATGACTCTTATTCTGGGACGTACCAAAATGGAAAGTAGGACTCTTACTCTGAGACGGAGGGAGTAATACTTTTAAAATAATGGAACCCGTTTATCCCACTCACAACAACTATCCACTTACTATTCTATACCTCACCTTTTTTTTTCCCACTCAACTATCTACACTCACAACAACTTTTTAACTTTTTTCCTTAAATAATGCCAAAACAAAAAATTGTACTCCCTCCGTTCCGGAGTAAGAGTCATACCCCTCATTTGCACGCTTATTAATCAATATTGGAAATGATGTAAATGTTGTGAGTGTAAAAGTAAAGTAGGAGAGAGAATGAGTGTGAGATAATAGTGAATTGATTGGTGTTATGAGTATAAAAGTAAAATAGGAGAGAGAATGAGTGGGGTGAATAGTAAATATTTTTTGTCATTTTAGGAATATGACTCTTACTCTAGGACGTATTAAAATGAAAAGTAGAACTTTTGCGGGACGGATGGAGTAAGTTAAAGAGGGATGGAGGGAGTATGTACTTGCATCCACCGCCATTTACACCAATCTCCTTCTCTCTCTTTCTTTACCTTACCAAGAAAGCATTTATTCAGCCTCATTAAACACCAAAAAAAACCTTACGCCATTGGAATCTAACTACCCCGTTGAATCTTGCTACTTCTTCCATCATACTCATAATTTTGCTCTGTTGACAAAATAAAAGAAAAGGTAAGTTCTTTGAAATCCATACTCTTAATGGAATTCTATAAACACTAAATCTATACAATTTTTCACATTTTAAAACTTGAAATCATTCAACTATGCAGGATCTGAGTTGCAAAATATTTCACCGTTGAAGCTTCAGGAACAAAGGAGATATGCAATATATTGTGAGGTAAATTTCGTTCTTGTTTTATTTCTTGAAAAACCCAGATCATTGTGTTATTTGAAGATTTAATTTCGGTTTACTATAGTAATCATCTGGAATCTCTTAAAATCAAGGGACTGATGAAAATAAATACTCCTTTCGTCCCAAAATAACTTATACCTTTTGAGATTTTTATTATAATTATCAAATCTTTTACAAATTGTTAGTCAAAGTTTAACTAATTTGACCATTTTGGTCAAAATGGTGCAAGTTGTGAGAACATACCTGTATTTTGGTCTCATCAATTGCACGTATTAGAACTATTTGTACTTCATAATGTTCAAGCGCAATTTCTTCAATAATTTTTCTGTAGTCATATCAGTTTATTTATAGTGTAATCCATAATGGGAGGAAGCATACTATTAGTCTGCATGTATTAGGATTTTTGATTCTAAATTTATAATGCCTACTTATACACAATGTGTTGTCTGATTAGGAAATATGTTTGATATAATAAATCAGTATGTGCAAGCAGCATAATCATTCATAAGAATAATTTTGTACTTGGTGGAAATAGATTGAATAAAGTTGTGAAGACATTGAAGATGGCAAGTAAACAGAGAGTATGGACAGAATGAATGGTCGAAGCTTTCAGGTGTGTGGAAAACTATATAACTTCATAGCTTTCAGGTATGTCCCTAATTTTCAAAAGCAGACAGTAAATTAAAATCAGGTGATGTTAGAGGGAAAAAAAGGCATGAAGAATCGTTTGAAGAACAAAAAGCAGGCTAATCTACAGAAGACTCAGAATGGAAGATGGCTTCCATATATCAGGTACTTAAATATTCATCCTAAAGAAAATTCGCTTCTAATTTTTACTGCATGTTCTACAATTTCCTATAAGAAAAATGTTTGTAAGTAGCAATATATGTAGATCATAACATCGAATAATATTTGAAATTGATTAACGGTCATAAATATATGCAATAAACAAACAATTTTGCTATCTTATGTGAGAACATACCTGTATTTTGGTCATCATCAATTGCACGCTTCTTACCAATAGTGAAAGACTTCGTCATCTTCATACTATTAGTTGAAAGAGTTAGATGTAGCAACCTGCTAGATGTTTTTTTTCAAGGAATTGTTGCTTAGATATCCAAATCAGATTTTTTAAGTTCAAAGAACACCACTGTATAAAGGAGGAATACTTAAAATTTCCCTTTCTAAGGAGTAGGACCATTATATTTAGACCCTCTAATAACTTATTGGAAGTAGTGTTCCTAACATGTGGTGGTTTTGCCACATTTACAAATTCTAGGACGTCCAATGGGTAAACTTTGCTTGCTCCTTAATTCAGAATTTTTTTGCTTTCAAAAAAAAAAAAAAAAAAACTAACAATACCAATTTTTAGATTCACATCAAAATAATAAAAACATCTTTAATTATTGCTCAAAGTGTAATCTTTTATTTATTGAAAATATCTAATTTTGAGCAATATATATTCCATATCGTCTCCTTGAAAACCAATTAGTTTAACAAAGGCCAAGCTATTTCCATATAATTTTTTTTTCAAGGATACTAAATTGGTTTATAGAATTTCACTTTTTTTTTAAAAAGAATTAATTAATAAGATGAGTAATTTTGTATAGATATAGTTGAGAACTTTATGTATGTGACTATGATGCTATGATGATTCATAAAGTCATGGTCCTTGCTCTGTTTTACTTGCTTCTTATTTACAATCTAACTCATTCAAACATTGTTTACAAACTTAGTGTTTCAGTTTAATTTAGAAGTAATGAGTAGATAATTTTAAACCATAAATAAGTAGGAAACAAATATAGAGATTTGCAACCGAAATACTAAATAGCACTAAGTTCCATTAATATCAACAAAATAGTACATCGAGGAAAACCCAAAAACTTCAAACAACAAATACTTTGGCTAGCCACTTGTGTCCTTCTTCACCAACCCTTCACTTCAGAACATTTGCTGCAAAAAGACATGAAACATTAGTTAGCATCATCCTGAAACTATTTTTAGGAAGGACAATAATTTACTAAAATTACCCATCCATCACATGCTCCTCAAAAACTGGCCTCCTTCTTCAACACCTCGATGTCGCTTCACCTTCATCACAGCTCTTACAAAAGCTTAAAACATACTTATTACAACCTAGATAACTCATAGTAGGTAGTCTCCCCTAATAGGAGATTAAGTTTGATTACAGACCAAAAAAAAAAAAGTAGTAGTAGTAGTTAAATATTACAGCACCACAAATTAGTCATCCCTCAAACTAAGTCCAGCATCACCATCACACTTAGCCACTTTTGCAGGCTTCTGCTCAGTCCCATGATTAGGAGAATAGTCATCCATCAAACACCTCTTCACGCCCAAACAAACTTCAGCACCAACTGTTTTCATCTTTGAGATGCCTTTGGGAGTATCGAAATTGAGCCACTCAGTCTCTCCTTCATTAAGAAATCCCTGATAAAAATGAAATATTAGAGGGTCAAATAGGTAGGAGATAAAGTAGCTTTGAATGAAGGAATCGAATGAAAGATAAATAACATTTTTTTGTAAATGAAAGAGTTGGAGTAGTGTGTACATACCGAGATCTGAAGTCCTCAATTTCTCTTACAATCTGATCGTAAATGACCTTCGAGACATGGTATGTATTTGAAACTCGGACTTCACCCTTATACTTCCTCATTCGACACAATTGCATCACAATCACTAACATGTCATTGTTATTTTTCAGGTAGTGAAACAGTTCGTCAGCAATATCACCCCAAATGGTGCAAGCCAAGGTAATTCCCCTATTTTGATTTCATATTCAAAAGAGGAAATTAATTACTAACTTGCACATAAATTGAACCCAGAAGAAGACATATTTCATAAAAGTAAAACTTACTGCAAATTTTCCAAAGTTATATCTAGCATTGAAGTCTCTTTTCCTTGAATTTCCTTCTTCTGATGTGTTCCCCTGCTCGATAGACGCCCTATGACGTCTTTTAAAAAAAAAAAAAAAAAAAAAAAACAAAAAAAAAAAAATTGTTTGACTTACTTCTCCATAAATACTGAGAATATTTTTAAAATTAATTTTACTGGAATAAAATTTCACACCTATAAGAAGTGATTCATCTAGCTCTGAAAGGCTTGATGGATCATCATACATTTTGAAGTCGAAAATGAGTCTAGGAAAATTTGAGTCGAAAATTTCAACCAAATGTGTTTTTCCAATGAATATTATCTTATACGGGCTGATTGACGTCTTAAACTTCATCCCATTATCTGCAACGACAAAATTCTTTATTACGTACAGATGCTCTTCTCGCAACATTCCAGTGAACTTAGACATCAAGTTCCGTTTTATTGTTGCATGAATCCGATTGCCCTATTTACGAAATAAAATCACAATCAGTTAGAAAATGGAAATAGGTTTTGTTTACCCCAAATATATTTGACACTAAAAGTAAAGAGCGAATCTGAAAATTGAAATAAATTACCTCTGAATCATGAAACATGCATTCTGTGCTGTAGACATTATCTTGCTCACCAAATGCATGCAAAGAGTAAACTCGAATTAAACGAAGTTTCATTGCCCACTCCACTCTGCTGGGATTCAACTCACTCACGAGGCTAAAGGAAGGAGCCATTTTTTCCACCTGAATTTGAACTCTCAGTAGTTAACAATGGAGGGTGAAAGAGCTCATTTATAGCAAATTGAAAAAATGGCAGCTGTACTTAATTCAAAAGGAGTGATAGCTGTACTCAAAAAATGGACCAATCAAATGCATACACCATTTGAAGAGAGGCTGCATGGAGGACAGTTGTCTTCTAGTGAGTTCCATTTTGTTTTGGGCAATTCCACAAAATACCGAAATAAACCTCAGATTTCATTTTTATTTTCCATCAATGTAATTTCAAGTTTACCATGAATAAAAATGACCAAACTACCCTTTGATAGTGATGTTTTTGAGCGGGAAAACTCATCTCACCATTTTGCTTTTATATAGATAGAGATATTGATAAGCCCGAGCCTCGGGTGGACCAGACAAAGCTAGCCTAAACCGAAGAATACAAAGAGAACCAAACCAGCTTGGTCCAGAGATGATCCTAGTCAGAATCAGCCCGAGGTAAAAAGCCCGCTGTGTCCCGCTACCCCTCAAACGGAGTCTCCAAGCCCTAGTTATCTTTCCGTACCAAGTACAGACTGTTGGGTTTTGAGGAATCATGCGCAGCGGAAACAACATATGAAAACAAAAACAAAACCCAAGAGCCCTGAATCCGTTCATGATGATTAAATTAAATACTAGATGAATTTAGAATACTAACCGTTGTTATGCGTTTTAAATTTTGGATCTTCAAATCTTCAAGCTTTATGATTTGATCTTCTCCACGTGTAGATACCCCGGGGCGGGCAACCCACGCGCTTTAGGCTAGAGTGGGCGGATTATCCTAGGATGTCTATTTGGTTTTAGAGTTTAGAGTCGCCACCTATGTTTTAGAGAAACATAAGAAAAACCTAATAATTAGGCTAAGTTTTATTACGAAAACCAGAGATTCTTATATTGAGGTTCGGGGGTTAGGTTACGAAATGAGAAGTACATAAACACCCATTTTGTTGGTGTTGTATGCTCTAGGCACGTTATGAGAACGATTAATGTTATCTATTGATTATGTTTTAATAAAGATATTGAATGTTTGATTATTATATCATTTGCATGTTTATTATAATAATCCCCGTCCCTGATAATTATGATTAATTGTTAGTATAAGTTTGATAGATAATCATATGATGATTATGGTGTATGGGATACAATTAAACTTATGGGTATTTGTTGGAGAACAAATACTAGACTGACCCGTATGAGATTTATGTCATGGTTACAATGTCATAATTAAGTCTCATATAGTTATATTACTGGAATCTTTAGACTTGAGGTTATTACAGTCTTCCACTTGATTAACATTATGTTTGACATATTCAAACGTTACCCCTAACCGGGTAGTTATAAAGAATATGATTGGCATAATCGGAATCATGTCGGGAAGAGTAATAAGCCAAGAAAGGATTTGTTCCTCGTCAAGAGAGATGTCAAGCTTTGGCCACTCGATGAATGGTATTGATGAAATGCATGGCCGTGCTCAAATAAGATTTGTCTTATCAATACATTCGGGATCGAGAAAGCATTGGACTATGTAAGTTGACCATTGACCATGGCTTACGTTCAATAGACATCGTGAAACAAAGAGATTGTAATATGTTCTATAAAGGATTCGCGAACTTTGACAAGTTATATTAATTGGGTAGTCATAATGTCTTGCTAGAGTCCGCTCATGATTTATGAGTACAAATGTGTTTGGTCATTGCCAACTTAATATAATCCTATGGGATCACACACAAAAGAACGAATTGTTTAAAAGGCTAAAAATGACTTTCTGCTGGTGCTCGACTGAGCACCTAAAAGGACTCGGCAGAGCAAGAGAAACGGAAGGGTAAAATTTAGAGGCGCTCGGCCGAGCACCTCAAAGGACTCGGCCGAGCAGGTCCTGTTCGGGCCAGAATTCCTGATTACGTATTATGACGGGTTTTAACCTATTTCTCCTAAAGGGTTTAGGTTAAATGAGTTTAAATACCTCTCCTAATAACCTAATCAGATACGATTGATACCTGTTCAATTTAGAGAGCCTCCAAGAGAGAAAATATATTCTTCTTCTTCCCAAGAACAAGAATCATAGTTTTCATATAGCCTTCATAATAGAAATAGTTTCTATTGGGTCTAGCAATTCGGATCAAGAATAGTTCTTGAGATTCGTTCGCGTGTGGATAAACATAGAGGGCGTTGGCATCAACTCCTCCAAGTTCGTGATCCAAGTTTTGCGGTCGTGTTCCTGCGTTCGTGATTTAAAGAAGCGCGAAGAACAAAGATTGAAGATCTCAGAATTTTAAAGCTCCATCACGGTTAGTGTTCTAAATTCATCTCCGTATTAATTTAATCATATTGAATGGATCTAGACTTTGGGTTTATTCCGCTGTGCATGTTTGCTCAAAACCCGACAGTGGTATCAGAGCCCCGTTCATCAGGGTTATTTTAATAATAACATGTTAATGATATAATTGGATTATATGTGTTAGCATGCTATTTGAATTTAGATTCATGATGTTTATGTGATCTGAATTTTATGTATGTATATGAGATATATGAAGATCATAAAATTGCACCGTTTAAATACGTTATGTGGGATCTAAGATTGCAATAATAATTTGATTATTATGTTCCTTATGATTATCAAAAATTAATTGGATTGATTTGTTGATGATCTTTGATTCATGAATAAATTGTTTATTCAAGGTTTTGATGAACATGGTGATTTGATAATCATGAAAACCAAACCCTAATTGAATCGGGAAAGCAATTTTAGGATTAAAAATTGAAGAGAAAAATCTGTTCTGACGGCGTGCTCGGCCGAGCACTTCATAAGACTCGGCCGAGCAGAAGGGATCAGAAGGTACGGTTTTTTGAACACAAAGGTGCTTAGCCGAGCACCTTAAAGGACTCGGCCGAGCGAAATTATTTTGGACAAAATTTGTTTTTCAGATGGCTGGTTTTAGAAACCGTGTTTCCTGAAATTAAATGTCTTGTTTGAAATCACTTTGGATTGAATTTGTTTGTCAGATGGCTGGTTTGAGAAACTGTGTTTCCTGAAAACAAATCTCAAGGTCAAAGTAATAAATTGATGAAACAAAAGAATTTAGAATCGAGTTACATTATGTAAGGGATTGTGGATGCCTTTTGGCTTAGTTTCGACCTTACATAGTTGTTTCTTCTAGTTTCTAAATTTGGTACGGGATTGTGGATGCCTTCTGGCTTAGTTTTGACCGTACAAATCTGCTCTCAATTATGTGTTAAAGAATTTATCCCCATAAATCAATCACATGAAATCATAGTTTAATTAATTGGATTAATTAACTTGTTAACAGATGCTTTATTTGTTTATATTATGTGACTATAAACATGTTACCATGCTATATGATGTGAACCTTCATTAAAATTTAAGTTCCGTGCCAATCCATGATTAAAACACTTGTGAGTACATGGGTAGTTTTATGTGGGCTCTGCCAAAGCGAGGTGCATTAATTCTATCCATCTATGAGCTAGATGAAGAAAGAGTGATTCTTATACGTTTAAAATGGTTTGACTTAATTAGGCTATCAAAAGACAAAGTTTTGGGCCTAAGGCACAGATGAGACTAAAACATGTTAGACATATGATGTCTAAAATCTCATAAAAGATCTAAAACTCATATATGATATGATTGACAAGGAGTTGTCTACCTAATTAATTTGATTTTGAGCAGTATCGCCAAAGCGGGCTTGAAATTAAATTAAAGTGGGATCTTAGCCCATTTAAATTATATTATACATTGGATGTATACGAAGGTTGTATAATTTAGTGGGAGTATTTGTGAAATACTAATATTTGTAATATCTTTAAAACTAAGTTGGTGCTTATATTTAATTATATGTTTGCATAATTGTAGATAATGGCTCAAAGTACAAACTTATCATTGCGATCTATCGTTGAGAAGGAAAAACTTCAAGAAAATGGAGCTAACTACACGGATTGGATCCGTAGCCTTAGAATTGTTCTAAAGCATGAGGACAAGCTTTATATTCTTGATGAGCCCGTTCCTGAAGATGAACCTGCTTCTAATGCACCCAAGGATGAGAGAAACGCCTACAAGAAACACAAAAGTGATTCTCGTGAGGTGGGTTGTCTTATGCTTGCGGCCATGTGTCCAGAGCTTCAGAAGACTCTTGAACACTTTGATGCATTTGACCTTGCTGCTTCGTTGAAAGATATGTTTCAAGAACAAGCAAGGCAAGAGAGGTTCGACACTATAGCTGCCTTGGTCTCATGGAAGATGAGTGAAGGGCAGGCTGTGGGCCCTCATGTTCTTAAGATGAAGGCTTATTTTAAGCATCTAGAGAGACTTGGCCATCCCATTGATGTTGAGTTGGCCACTGATTTTATACTTAATTCATTGCCCAAAAGCTATAATCAGTTCATCATGAACTTTAATATGCATGGGATGGATAAGTCCCTTTCTGAGTTGCATGGGATGCTTAAGACAGCGAAAAATAAAATCGGTAAAGAAGTCGCTCCTGTGCTCATAGTGTCAAAGGAAGGAAAAGGCTCTAAAGGCAAAGGAAAGGGGGTTAAGACAAAAGTTGTCAAACCCAAGATTGGCAAGGCAATTGTTGCCAATGCTAATGTGGCTAAACCTACTTCCCAAAAGGATGCAATCTATTTCCACTGCAATGATATTGGTCATTGGAAACGCAATTGCAAGGTTTAGAAGGAAGAATTGAAGAAGAAGAAGGACAGTGGGACTGCGTCTACTTCAGGTATCTATGTTATAGATATTCTACTTTCTACTTCTAGTTCCTGGGTATTAGATACCAGATGTGGATCTCATATTTGTTTAAATGTGCAGGCACTAAGGAATAGGAGGCTACTCAAAGATGGCGAGGTGGACCTACGCGTGGGGAATGGAGCAAGAGTTGCTGCATTAGCAGTAGGAACATATGATGTCATTTTACCTAGCGGATTAATTCTTGTTTTGAATAATTGTTATTACGTTCCGGATTTGAGTAGAAATATTATTTCAGTTTCTTTTTTCGATAATGAAGGTTATAGTTTTCTTATTAAAAATAAGAAGTTATCTATTTATTTAAATGATATGCTTTATTGTACTACATGTTCATTTAATGGCCTTTATGTTCTTGATGTTGAAAGTGGGAATAATGAGAATATTTATAATGTAAATAAGAAATACAAACCTAATGATGTAAATCATACTTATTTGTGGCATTACCGTCTTGGTCATATTAATGAGAAGCGTATCTCAAAATTCCATGGGGACGGACTTTTAGATTCACATGATTTTGAATCATATGAAACTTGTGAGTCTTGTTTACTTGGAAAAATGACTAAGGCACCTTTTACTAAGAGTAGTGAAAGGGCTAGTGACTTATTGAGACTCATACATATTGATGTATGTGGACCAATGAGCAGCAATGCTAGGGGAGAATATCAATACTTCATAACTTTTACTGATGATTTTAGCAGATATGGCTATATCTACTTAATGAAACATAAAAGTGAATCTTTGAGATATTTAGAATATTTCAAAATGAAGTACAGAATCAACTTGGCAAAACTAATAAAGCACTTCGATCTGATCGAGGTGGAGAATATTTAAGCCAAGAGTTTGACAATCATCTTAAAGATTGTGGAATTGTTTCACAATTAACTCCACCCGAAACGCCACAATGGAATGGTGTGTCCGAGCGGAGAAATATGACTTTATTAGATATGGTCCGCTCCATGATGAGTCAAATTGATCTTCCTTTATCCTTTTGGGGACATGCACTAGAAACTGCTGCTCTTACACTAAATAGAGTTCCAACTAAATCTGTTCCAAAGACTCCATATGAGATGTGGACTGGAAGAAAACCTAGTTTGTCTTTCATGAAGATTTGGGGTTGTGAGGCTTATGTTAAGAGAATGATCTCTGACAAACTTGCACCAAATCTGACAAATGTTATTTTGTGGGTTACCTTAAGGAAACTAATGGTTATTACTTTTACAACCGCACAGACAACAAAGTGTTTATTGCCCGAGATGGTACCTTTCTAGAGAAAGAGTTTCTCTCCAAAGGAATTAGTGGGAGTAAAATTAATCTCTAAGAGGTTCGAGAACCCGAAAATAATATGAAACAAAATGTTGGATCTGAACAAGTTTCACAAGGAGTTGTGGAACCTATTCAGAATACTCAAGTTCCTCGCAGAACTGGTAGGGTACGATCCGAACCTGAGAGATATGGATTTCTTATGACGGATAGCAATGAAGTGGAAGTCATAGTTGATGACGAACCTACTTCCTACCAAGAAGCGATGTCCTCTCCTGATTCAGAAAAATGGCTTGGAGCCATGGAATCTGAAATTAAGTCCATGTATGATAATCAAGTTTGATACTTGATTGATGCGCCCGAAGGTGTGAAAACCATAGGATGCAAGTGGGTTTTCAAAAAATAAAACTGACATGGATGGAAAGGTGCATACTTATAAAGCTAGACTTGTAGCGAAAGGCTATAGGCAGATTCATGGAATCGACTATGATGAAACCTTTTCGCCCGTAACAATGATCATGTCTATAAGAATTTTACTTGCCATAGCCGCATATTTTGACTATGAGATATGGCAAATGGATGTCAAAACAGCGTTCCTTAGCGGGAACTTACTTGAGGATGTTTATATGACACAACCTGAAGGTTTGGTAATTCCAGAAAATTCTAATAAAGTATGCAAGTTTCAAAGATCCATTTATGGATTAAAGCAAGCTTCAAGGAGTAGGAATCTTCGATTTGATGAATCGGTCAAAGAGTTTGGCTTCATCAAGAACGAAGATGAGCCTTGTGTTTACAAGAAGATTAGTGGGAGGGTAGTATTATTTCTAGTACTATATGTTGATGACATATTGCTTATTGGAAACGACATTCCTGCACTGCATTCTGTAAAGACTTGGTTAGGAAAGTGTTTTTCAATTAAAGATATGGGAGAAGCCGCTTATATCCTTGGCATTAGGATCTATCATGATAGATCCAAGAAATTGATTGGTTTAAGTCAAGATACATATATTGACAAAGTTCTTAAGAGATTCCGCATGGAAAACTCTAAGAGAGGAAATTTTCCAGTAGGCCATGGCATAACTCTAAGCAAGAATCAGTGTCCTAAGACAACTGATGAGCGTGAGAGGATGATTGGGATTCCATATACTTCCGCAATTGGATAAATCATGTATGCCATGATATGTACTAGACCCGATGTCTCGTATGCTTTGAGCATGACGAGTAGATACCAATCAGATCCTGGTGAGAGTCACTGGATAGCAGTCAAGACAATTCTTAAGTACTTGAGAAGGACTAAATATTCGTTCTTGGTGTATGGAGGTATGGAAGATGATCTTGTTGTAAGTGGTTACACAGATGCAAGCTTCCAAACCGACAAGGATGATTCAAGATCGCAATCTGGATTTGTATTTGTGCTAAATGGAGGTGCTGTTAGCTGGAAGAGTTCTAAGCAAAGTACCGTCGCAGATTCTACAACGGAAGCTGAGTATATTGCTGCATCCGATGCTGCAAAAGAGGCTGTTTGGATCAAGAAGTTCATTGGTGAACTAGAGGTGGTTCCTAGCATTGCTAACCCAATAGACATTTATTGTGATAATAATGGTGCTATTGCTCAAGCAAAGGAACCAAGATCACATCAGAAATCCAAACACATACTTAGGCGTTTTCATATCATTCGAGAAATCGTTGATAGAGGAGACGTAAATATATGCAGAGTACCGACTGATGATAACATTGCTGACCCATTGACAAAGGGTCTTTCACAAGCGAAGCATAATGGTCATGTTAGATCTATGGGTATTCGATACATTAATTAGGCCTAGTGCAAGTGGGAGATTGTTGGTGTTGTATGCTCTAGGAACGTTATGAGAACGATTAATGTTATCTATTGATTATGTTTTAATAAAGATATTGAATGTTTGATTATTATATCCTTTGCATGTTTATTATAATAATCCCCGTCCCTGATAATTATGATTAATTGTTAGTATAAGTTTGATAGATAATCATATGATGATTATGGTGTATGGGATACAATTAAACTTATGTGTATTTGTTGGAGAACAAATACTGGACTGACCCGTATGAGATTTATGTCAAAGTCACAATGTCATAATTAAGTCTCATATAGTTATATTACTGGAATCTTTAGACTTGAAGTTATTACAGTCTTCCACTTGATGAACATTATGTTTGACATATTCAAACGTTACCCCTAACCGGGTAGTTATAAAGAATATGATTGGCATAATCGGAATCATGTAGGGAAGAGTAATAAGCCAAGAAAGGATTTGTTCCTCGTCAAGAGAGATATCAATCTTTGGCCACTCGATGAATGGTATTGATGAAATGCATGGCTGTGCTCAAATAAGATTTGTCTTATCAATACATTCGGGATCGAGAAAGCATTGGACTATGTAAGTTGACCATTGACCATGGCTTACGTTCAATAGACATCGTGAAACAAATAGATTGTAATATGTTCTATAAAGGATTCGAGAACTTTGACAAGTTATATTAATTGGGTAGTCATGATGGCTTGCTAGAGTCCGCTCATGATATATGAGTACAAATGTGTTTGGGCTCATTGCCAACTTCATATAATCCTATGGGGTCACACACAAAAAAACGAATTGTTTAAAAGGCTAAAAATGACGTTCTGCTGGTGCTCGGCCAAGCACCTCAAAGGACTCGGCAGAGCAAGAGAAACAAAAGGGTAAAATTTAGAGGCTCTCGGCCGAGCACCTCAAAGGACTCGGCCGAGCAGGTCCTGTTCGGGCCAGAATTCCTGATTACCTATTATGACGGGTTTTAACCTATTTCTCCTAAATGGTTTAGGTTAAATGAGTTTAAATACCTCTCCTAATAACCTAATCGGATACGATTGATACCTGATCAATTTAGAGAGCCTCCAAGAGAGAAATATATTCTTCTTCTTCCCAAGAACAAGAATCATAGTTTTCATATAGCCTTCATCATAGAAATAGTTTCTATTGGGTCTAGCAATCCGGATCAAGAATAGTTCTTGAGATTCGTTCGCGTGTGGATAAACATAGAGGGCATTGGCATCAACTCCTCCAAGTTCGTGATCCAAGTTTTGCGGTCGTGTTCCTGCGTTCGTGATTTAAAGAAGCGCGAAGAACAAAGATTGAAGATCTCAGAATTTTAAAGCTCCATCACGGTTAGTGTTCTAAATTCATCTCCGTATTAATTTAATCATCTTGAATGGATCTAGACTTTGGGTTTATTCCGCTGTGTATGTTTGCTCAAAACCCAACACATTTCGCCCAACTAACGTTGGTCTTGCTTGTTCATAATCTACATGATAAAAAATGTATTCTTCCTATACTTTAAAAATGAGATTTAAGTGGTTAAAAAGGGGGTTGAATATGGGGAGATAACTCCTTGGCCAACTTCAATGTAGTGAAGTGGCCTTTAGTGTCATGTCCCAAAATGGTTTGGGTGATTGCACGCTTTGATAAAAGTGGTAGAGATGAGAGAAATAGAGAGAAAAGAGAGAAGTAAAAAATACCTAGTGTAGACACCCCCGCCTTGGACCGCTCACCCCGATTGCATACTTGATTTTGTGTTTTTCCATCTTTTAAGTGTTTTCTGTTAGTTTCTGTTACTTTGGTTAAGTTCTAGACGGGCTCCGTTAAGTCCAGGGACTAAACTGAATAACAGTTCTAACTTTCTTGTCCATTCTGTCAAAATTTTCCTTTCAGAGTCGCGCGCCTCCGCCCCTTGAGGCCATACGCGCGTGCCTTCCGCCGCCCAGGTGGGATGCGCGCGCTTCTGGGGTGTGTCAGTTACAGATTCTGCCCAAGAATCTCTCCCTTGCTCATTATACATGATTTTGCCCGGGAAAGATTTCTTGGAGACTCCGTTTGGCTCCAAAACACACACATTTTCAACTATAAAAACCCCCCAATCCATCATTGGAGAGAGGAGTTTTTGGCACAAAGGACTTTTCCACCTTAGACTTTTCTCTAAACAAAGCTCTAGGCAATTTACAAAAGATATTCTCTCCAAGTTTTCAACCTCTTCTTCAAGACTTTTTCAAGAGGTTCTCTTTGAAGAATATTATAGGTAAAATATCTTAAATTTATTCTTTATTTCTTCTTCTTCTTCTAATTCTTCTTCTTCTTCAATCAAATGTGCAATCACCCCAAAACCATTTGGGACATGACACCAATGGCCCTTTCATTACATTGAATTGGCTTAGGAGTTATCTCCCTACATTCTAAACTATAAAACCCCTTTTATCATCATTCAAATAGGAAGAACACATCTATCTTTAAAGTGAATTATGAACAAACAAGACCGAAATTGCTCGGGCGAAATGGGTGTTTAAGTACTTCCCATTTCGTAACCTAACCCCCGAACCCCTCATCCCAAAGAATCTCTGTTTTCGTAAATCAAACATAGGCTCATAAACATTAGGTTTTCTTACGTTCCTCAAAAACGTGGGTGGCGACTCTAAAACACAAATTAGACATCCTAAGGTGATCCGCGCGCTCTGGCCTAAAGCCGTGGGCCCCCCGCCCCGGGGTATCTACAGTGGCGACTCCGCTGGGGATATAGAGGGTTAAACTTGCGTTTTATTTTTGGGTGTTCTTATTTCTATTTTCTGGGCATTCTGGTAAAAAGGGTGGGAAGCGCGCGCTTCTGGCCTTCTTGGCCTAAAGCGCGCGCGTCCGACCCCAATTACCAGAATCGCCCGCCTTCCATCTTGTCCTTCAATTCCATGTTTCTGTGCTAACAATTTCTACAGGGGAAAGAATTTTTTATTTAGGGTCAAGGCAGTCCCTTGAACCCACTAATTTGCAGGTACTGCCCAGAAGCGGGCGCCTCTGCCCTCTAGTGCCTAAGGCGCGCGCCTCCCATCCGCACAGCCTAAAGCGCGCGCGTCTGGGCAAATTTCCAGAACAGAACAGTGAACAGAATGGGCATTTTTGACAGTGTGTAGGCACCGGGCCTGCACATAATTGCTTTTAATTTCCTGATTATTTTTATCGGTCACACGGGTGATTCGAAAGTTGTAATTATGTGCTTATTGCTTTTATTTTCTTTTGAAAAAAAAAATATTTTGTCATTTGGCTTGACCTCACACTACATGCACATATTCTTATTAATTGCTCACAATCGAGTCGCACAAGTCCAACCCTAAACCCGTCGAGGCCCGTCCTAGGAAGTTTCAAGCTCCACTCGACCTTGACTCTTTCGAAGCGGTAAACCTCAGCCCGTGGCGTAGTTCAAGACTACATGCCGGGGGTGACCTTAAGCCTCTCTTTAGCCGAGCACAAACCACACAATTCTAGTTAGGGTCTAACACTCCGTGACCAAGTCGGTTTTCATGTACCGAGATTTCCCTAAACTAATGTCTTCAAATCATACATGCCAATTTGTTGCAATGGACGAAATAAAAATCCGTCCCCGAAGTGGTTATTTTGGACGCAAATAAAAAATCCGTCCCCGCATGTATGCTTTACTACATTAATTTAGTTTAATCCCGACACATATAGGATTCACAAGCGTGGTGGAATTCAATGAGTATATGGGACCGCGAGATGGTCTATATACTAGTGTGACGATTCCACTATTTTTCTAGAAACCCCAAAAAGGACTATGTCCTTCCGACTTTATAAATAATAAAAAAAAGAGTCTTTTCTTTATGTGGTTTGAGTCTTTACTTTTGTTTGTGGGTGAAATAATTTTATCCAAATGGTGTTTGTGGGGCCATCCTAAGATCAACCGTGTTCTCTCCATAGGTCCAATGGCTTCAAACGGCAACGACAACGGCATTCCCGTGTCCAACGAAGGGTTATTCCGCATGGTGGAAGCATTGAAAGGGAAAGTTGATACACTAGCCGATAATGGCCGCCGCAAGGATGATTTATGGCGAGCCCGTTACGAGCATGTGAAAACGGCCCACAAGAAAGAAGTTGCTCAACTCAAGAACCAATTGAAAGGGCTCACGAATGAAAGAAAGGTCCAAAGCATTGATACCGGTTTGGTCAACACTCTCATGTCCTACATTGACCAAAGGCTTAGTGGGCTAAATTTGCACAAGGGCCCAAGCACCGATCTTCATCAAGCTTCTCTCCTCATGAACACAATGGAGGCTCTTCCCGAAAAGTTCAAGATGCCCGATATTGGCAAGTTCAACGGTAACTCTTGCCCCGACGCTCATGTCGACTCCTACATGTGGGTCATGCTACCAAAGAAAGTGTCTCCTCAAATGATGGCACAATGGACTGGAGAGTTAGAACTATTATTCAGTTTAGTCCCTGGACTTAACGGAGTCAGTCAGGAACTTAATAGAAGTAACATAAACTAACGAAAAACACTTAAAACAAGAAGATGCATAAAATCAAATGTGCAATCGGGGTGAGCAGTCTAAGGCGGGGTGTCTACAGAGCCCCTCGGCGGCGTGGATTGCGAAGCAAAATGCGCCGACGAAAGAATGACATCCATCGAGGACATCACCAAGAAAAAGCAAAGACTCGCTAAAAGCAGGAATTTGAAATTAAATGATAGGGATGCGCTCCCTGTGTGAGCGTCTTTTGCTGACGGAAGAGGTACGGTGATGTGAGACGGCCCACCATGGCCAAGGTTTAAAGTCTGGTTAGCAGACTGAGGCTGGAGCCGTTTAGCGGAATTATTGTGCCCATTTAGAGTCCGTTGAGCGGACTGAAGCTGAAATCCGTTTAGCGAATCCCGTTTGCTGATTTAGAGTCTGGTTGGCAAACTTGAGTGGAGCTGAATCCGTTTGGCGAACCCGTCATTTACTCGTTTAAAGTCCAATGAGCAGACCTAGGTGGAGTCTAGTGTGTCGTACCCGTTGTACTCGTTTTGTAGTCCATTGAGCGGACTGTCTGAATCCGTTTAGCGAATCCGTTTGCCAGTTTAAAGTCCGTTGAGCGGACTGGCTGAATCTGTTTAGCGAATCCATTTGTCGATTTAGAGTCCGTTGAGCGGACTGGAACTGATGAAGAGGTGGTGATTTCAGTGGTTCACCATAGACCAAATTGCTGTTTGGAGCTGCATTCGCTATATGCTGTTTGGAGCCGCACCTGCTGTATGCTGTTTGGAGCCGCACCTGATGTATGCTGTTTGGAGCCGCACCTATATTGTTTGGAGCCGTACTTGCCGTATATTGTTTGGAGCGCAGTTGCTGTATATTGTTTGGAGCCGCACTTGCTGTATGCAGTTTGGAGCCACACTTGCTGTATGCTGTTCGGAGATGCACTTGCTGTTGATCTTTGTGAGGCATGGGCACAGTTGACCGCGGGCCCTGAATTTTCCCTTTTTGAGAGAATGCCGAGATCGGCCTTGACTGAATAGAAAGACACGCCCTACTTTAAATTTAGTGGGAGTTTCTGACTTATTTCAATTTAGACATGCCTTAGGGGCGGAGCAAATTAATGTGTGCCCAAAGTGGTCTTGTTGTTGCTGCTGGATGTTTTTTTGTTGTTGCGGATTCTGAACTTGCTGCAGGTTTGAAGGCGTTGAAATGCCTGGGCTACTTCTGAACTGACAAGGGTCTGTTCTGTTCTGTCCGTCTGTCATAGGTGCGCGCTTCTAGCTTTGTACACGGGAGGCGCGCGCGTTGCATCACCGAGGCCGGGGGCGCCCGCGTCTGGGTTACTGATTTACAGCCCATTTCTTTTCTGAACAGGATTCTCTAACGGCTATAAATTTGAATCCATTTCGACCAGTTTGTTCACACATCAACATTCTGCAACATTCTCCATTATCCCAAACCTTAAATTCTTGTCAAAAATGGCTTCCATGACCTTTTCTTTTGAAGTGAAAGTGTTTGTTCCCGAGGGTGAACAATCGAAGCCCGTCCCCATTGTGAAGGCACACCCTAGTGTCTTTGACCGTTTGGGAAGACCAAATGAAGTTGTGGTCGAACCTCTAAAGCCGGTGGTTCGTATTGAAGTCACTAAGCCGAATCATTGGCCCAAGAAGAAGAGAGACAAAGGCAGATCTCCTTATGTCTAGAAGTGACCGTCTAATGTCTCTGCTAAGGCTTCCTTGGATAAGGGTAAAAGGAAGGTTGTTGATGAAGTTCCGTCCCGTCCCAGCGTCTTCTCTCGCCTTGGTGGTTCCGTGAGTGCTCCGCCCCCACTCAACAAGGTCAAGGGCCCTAGTCAAAAGCAATGGGTTCCCAAACCGAAGAAAGATTAGACTTTTCTTAGTACCCCAAGATTGCAATTAATAGACCACTTGTTAGGATTTAATGTTTTAATGTCTTTTATTGCTCAACATCATCCATTGTAATGGTTAAAATGATTTATGAAATGAATAAAATTGCATCTTGTTAAAGAAATGATTTGGGTAAAAATGATTGTTTTAGACCGCACCCGAAGGTTGCCTACGTTCCTCCAGTAGAGAGGCTCAGGTCTTCGTAGTTCAAACAAATGAAGACCATTTTTTTGTGCACCCTGTTTTTTGCCTAGACCGCCCTTGCGGGTTTTCAATCTAGCGGGCTTCTTTTTTGCACTTTGCTCTAATTTTTGCCTAGGCCGCCCTTGCGGGTTTTCAACCTAGCGAGCTCTTTTTTTTATGGTCTTCATTTGTTAAGTGTAGAACTTCTTGATCTTGTCGAGGTTGACCTCTTTTGGCAGTTGATCGCCATCCAAGTCTACGAGTCGAACTGCACCGCCGCTTAGTATCTTCTTGAGTACGTACGGACCGATCCATCGGGGTCCCCATTTCCCAAGGGGATTCATTGCATTGGGAGGATGTTGTCTCAGAACTAAGTCTCCCGTCTTGATGTCTCGGGGCTTTACCTTCTTGTTGAAAGCCCTGGCCATTCTTTGTTGATAGGCACTTGTACGCTCAAATGCCCTTAGCCTCTTTTTGTCAAGTAGGGCTAGTTGTTCATATCAACTTTGCATCCATTCAACCTTATTGACTTGATTTTCGAGCAAGACCCGCAAGGAGGGGACCTCGAGCTCGATCGGGAACACGGCTTCAGAGCCCTAAACCAATGTGTACGGAGTTTCTTCCGTTGCTGACAAAATTGATGTGTGGTAGCCCCATAATTCCAGAGGTAATTTCTCGGGCCAATCTTTTCATGTTGTAGCCATTTTCCGTATAATGGTCTCAATCGTCTTGTTTGCTGCTTCGACCGCTCCATTAGCTTGGGGATGGTAGGGGGATGACTTATATTTTGTGATTTTGTATTCGGCCAAAAGTGCATCCATTTCTTTCTCGAAGTGAGAACCATTGTCGGAGATAATCTCGTGAGGGACGCCATATCGGCACATGATGTTGGTCTTCACGAATTCATCCACTTTCTTGGTATTGAGAACTCGGTAAGCTTGTGCCTCAATCCACTTTGTAAAATAATCCACAACCACCAGAACGAATGATTGCCCATTGCTTCCCGTAGGATAGATCTTGCCGATGATATCTATTCCCCAACAAGAGATGGCCACGGTGTGGTCATGTTATATAGCTGCGAAGGTGGAGCATGTTGCAAGTTGGCATGGAACTGGCACTTGGCGCACCTCTTGACTTTCTCGATACAGTCCCTTTCCATAGTGGTCCAATAATAACCAATGCAGAGTATTTTCTTGGCTAACATGATCCCATTCATGTGGGTTCCACACTCGCCTTCGTGAACTCCATGCATTATCTCTTGAGCTTCGGTCTCATTAGCACACAAGAGATTGATCCCTTCATAGTGTCTCTTGTAAACTCCGTTCCCAATCAACACATATCTCGACGCCAGCTTTTGTAATACCACTTGAGCTTTCTTATTGTTGTCTTCAGGGGAAGTGCCGTCTTTGAGGAAATTCATGATGACTGTGTACCACGGAGGGCTTGTTTGGACTTCGTTGATCTCAATGCTCATGCAATATGCTGGACTAGTCCTTCTCAAAATTTTGAAGGGCTTCACCATTTTTCCTTTGGCCATTTCGACCAAAGAGGCTATGGTGGCCAATGCATCGGCAAAGCGGTTCTTGTCCCTTGGCAAATAATTGAACGAGACGTCTTGGAATTGTTCAACCAACTCCTCCAGGTGCTGACCATACTGTTGGAGAGTCGGGTCATGAATTTTCCATTTGCCAGACGTCTGATTGATGAGGAGCAGAGAATCACCAAACACTTCCAGATCTGTAACATTTCTTTCTAGAGCTGCTTCTAGCCCCACTATACATGCTTCATATTCGGTAATATTGTTGGTGGATTCGAATTCAAGACGGATTTCAATCAGAGTGTAGATGTATTTTGGATCGACAAGCAATACTCATATCCCATAACCGTGCTCATTGGCTGCCCCATCAAAAAAAAGTTGCCACTTATTTTCCTCGGTTGTGGCGCAAATTAAGTCTTCGTCGGGAAATTGTAAGTCTTCCCCCTTCACTTCGTCACACGGAAATTCAGCAAGCTGATCACTGAATACTTTCCCCCTGATGGATTTGAGTGTGACGCAAGTGATGTCATAGCCGGGGAGGATGAAGTACCACTTGGCTATCCTTGTTGACATGAAAGGTTTCTCAAAG
This sequence comes from Campanula takesimana, assembly GCA_026119855.1. Classification (NCBI taxonomy): domain Eukaryota; kingdom Viridiplantae; phylum Streptophyta; class Magnoliopsida; order Asterales; family Campanulaceae; genus Campanula; species Campanula takesimana. The sequence goes on along the minus strand of JAOWBW010000042.1, from coordinate 2,349,530 downwards.
ATGTAGCAGAGCGGATCCACTTTTGCTACTAGCTTGATCAGAAAAGCTTCCATGTAGTGTTTGAGCTTTTGAGTGACCCAAACCAATGCTGCACATGACTTCTCCAGGGTGGAGTAGTTCTTTTTGCCTCCTTGAAATCGGCGACTGAGTAAATGGCATTCTCTTTTGTGGAGTCTCATTTCTCTTGTGCTAGCATAGCCCCTAAGGCTTTATCATTCACAGTGAGATAGAGCACGAGAGGTTTCTCTTTGTGCAGTGGAACCAAAACTGGAAGGCATGTCAAGTAATGTTTCACTTGATCGAAGGCTTCTTGGTAAGCATCGGTCCATTCTAGAGCCACATTATTCTTAAGTAACTTGAAGATTGGCTCGCACATTGAAGTGAGTTGGTGCACAAACCGACTGATGTATTGGATCCTACCCATGAATCCTTTGATTTCTTTATGTATCTTCATAGGAGGCATGTCAATGATTACCTTGATTTTCGAGGGATTAGCTTCAATTCCCCTCTCAGTGACCATATAGCCAAGAACTTTGCCTCGTATGACCCCAAAAGTGCACTTTACGGGGTTGAGCCTCATCTTGTGTTGTCGTAGCCTTTCAAAGAACTTGCGGAGATCGATCAAGTGTTGATTGTCGGTTCCTTTTGAGTGAATGGTCATGTCATCCACATAGACTTCAATTTCCTTATGGATCATGTCATGGAACAAATCTGTCACGGCCCTTTGATAAGTAGCCCATGCGTTCCTTAATCCAAATGGCATAACCGTATAGCAGAAAGTTCCCCCACAGTGTGGTGAAAGCAGTCTTGTGTTGATCTTCCTCAGCCATGAGAATCTGATTGTACCCAGCAAAACCATCCATAAATGAGCGAACCTCGTATGAAGCCGTTGAATCGACTAACATGTCGATGTTGGGTAATGGGAATTCATACTTTGGGGAAGCTTTGTTCAAATCCCGGAAATCCACACAAACACGGACCTTTCCGTTAGCCTTTCTGACTGTTACAACATTTGCTAGCCAAGTCGGATACTCGATGAATTTGATGAAACCCATACTGAGAAGCTTCTCTATCTCTTCTTTGACTTGCAGAGACCATTCGGGCTTGATCTTTCTGAGTTTCTGTTTGATCGGCTTGGCATCGTTCCTGATCGGTATTCAGTGCTCGGCAACCTTTCTGTCTAAACTTGGCATGTCTTTGTATGACCATGCGATCACATCCACGAACTCTCTGAGCAGTGCAGTCAATCTGTCTTTCTCTTCCCCCTTAGTTTCCTATATTGGTTTCCTTTGGCTCTTCATTGGTACCCAGATTAAAAACATGCAATTCTTTATCAGCCCCTGAACCATTTTTACCACGACCACGGACCTGTTGAGCTAGTTCATTTAGGTATGTTTCAATTTCTTGGTCTATTTCATCATAGTTTGAATCGTTATTAACTAGTTCATTAAATTCATTATTAGTTAATTCATCATTTATGATGTTTGCAATCTCGGGGTACTCAGAAAGATCAAATTTTTCATTAGCAAAGAAAGGGAACACACGCTCGGCTATTGCCTCCATATCCTCTTGGGTAAGGGTGTTGGAAGCACTCTCGAACTCAAAATTAAATGTCATTACGTCTTCTTTCGTTGCCTTGCGGGGAATACAACTCATTTTCTCGATCAAGAATTCCTCGGACACTATGGGCCCCTTTTTTGAATACCAGTTGTTGATCGGCTCAGAGCTTGGCTTGATCTCACTTAAACACTCGTTCCTCATGTCGGTGTCGTCAAAGATGGCATTGACTTGGCATTCATCCATCATGGCAAGTTCCTCAAACATAGAGGCTAGATCAGTCAATTCTTCCCCCACAGTGATCTCTGTCTCAGTCTCGATAGTCACTTTTCCCCCCACCATTCTCGGGGTGACATTGGAGTAGGTTTATTTTCACGCTTCTGTATTTCACAATCGGCGAAGACTTCGAGACCGGGATTTCTGATGCCTTTGGTGTTGACCCATGGTTCGGGAAAGATTATGTATGGGACATCTTCCAATTGGCGGACAAAGTAACCATTCAATGTCTTACGATAAGGCCTCAAATTGGGGGTTTCATAGTGACGACCTTCTTTGCGAGCTCGGGTTTTCTCATTTTTGACAGCTTGCTCATATCTAATGTCATCCTCAGAAGGCTCATATCCCAACCCAAATTTGTTTGTGACAAAAGGGACCTCCACGGGCTTCTTTCTTATTCGCTGGTACTTCCCTAGGCCTAAACCGGGGAAGTAGTTCATTTTTCTCATCATGCGGAGGACCTTGTGATTGCCGAGGAACCATGTCCTATTTCCCCCTTCTTTGTCAATGGCGTTGATTGAAACGCCGGAGAGTGTAGAGTCTTCTAATCCATGCTGAACTTGGTGGGCTGGTTGTCCCCCATTTTTGTGGACAGTGACATTTTCGGCCATGACGGTCACTATTTTATCTCCATTTCGGAACTTGACACATTGGTGGAGAGTGGAAGGGACGGCATTGGAGTTATGTATCCATGGTCGGCCCAAGAGAAAATTGAATGAAGAGGGGACATCGAGCACTTGAAATGGGATGGACATAACCATGCTCCCAAATTCAATGTCCACTTATATCATGCCCAAGACTGTGCGAGCAGTGCTGTCGTAACCTCGGATTACTTGACTACAGGGCTGTAAATCTGAATTGTTAAGCCCTAGTATAATTCGGCTAGGGATTAAGTTGAGTGCGGAACCACCGTCAACCAAAACACTTGAAATAGGTCTCTCTCTTGCCCTTACTTTGAGGTAGATGGCCTCATTGTGATCGGACCCCAATGGTGGAAGGTCCATGTCGGCGAATGTGATGACATTGCCAAATTATATGTGGCCTATCAAAGCAGTAAGGTCTTCGGGAGTTGTGTCAGGAGAGACTGATGTGTCGTCGAGATTGCTGATGACGAGGTCTCGGTGCTTCTTTGAAGATGCAATGAGGTCCCAAATGGATATGTTTGCTTGAGTCTTCTTGAGTTGAACTAATAAAAGATCTTCGGGCGTGTCGCAAGTTTGCGATCTTGGAGAAGAGGTGCTTGCTGCAGAAGTGATGGGATTGCTTGCTATTACCCTGTCGGATCGAGTTAGCATGTTGACGCTCCCGTCTTGCTTCTTTTTCCTATTCTTTAAGACTTTCCTCATTATCTCATCATAAGTCACAACTGTAAGGATCCCGCCCCGCGCGGAAACGCGATGAGTATGGGGGCGAAACGCCAAACACGGTTATCACGCAAAACATAACGGAGTCGCCACATTTGTTAATTATTTAACCAAACAAATGGAAAGGTTAGAGATTCTATTAGTTCGGAGGTCAGGTTACGCCTTGGGAAGAGTTTTACGTCACCCAAGTCGCCTCAGATTGGACCGAGTCTCCCTAGAGTTAGTTAACAAAGTGCATGTGTGTGTGTGTGTTTCAAAAATGGGAGAAACTGACTTTTAACAAAACTGGTTAATTATTTAACAGAAAAGGGTTATTTTGCAAACATTCTGACCAAAAAGGAAAGAAACTGAAAAATGCACTCCCCGGCCAAAGTAGCCGTACGGATGGGGAGGGCATTCCAAGGATTTTTGACAGTTTATCAGAAAACTGTCCAGTTTCAGGCAAAACAGAGTGTTTTTGCTGAAACTGGACTGAGATGATCATTTTCAGTTATTTTCTTTAACAAAAACATGGATGAAATCATCCCTATGTCATTGATCACTAGTTGGACACCAAAAACAAGGGTTTTGGCTGTGATCAAGACAATCATTGGGGAAATTTAAGAAAAAGGTGATGAACAAGCCCTTTGGCCTAAAATGACCATTTGATGAGTAAAGATTGAAACTTTACCATCAAGATGGACTTATGATGCAAGGTTAAACCTTTAGGGACAAAAATATAACATAAAGATTGAATCTTTATGTCCCATGCTTGGTGATTTGTGGCTAGGTCATGGTTGGGATGATAAAGATTGAAACTTTATCACTCAATCATGACTCTCATGGCCAAACAAGAACAAAATCAATATGAAATTTAACAAATCATGATCATCTTTAGGTTTGTCCCATAATCACACAATAGGCATGAAGGGAACCTTGAATCACCTCAGGATTTGGTTCCAATATACATATATAATCATAATATATAGCTTGAGAGGACAAGACTTGTATAATATAACATATATATAGTGCTTGAAATGGACAAGACTTTCAATGAAATGTAAAGTGCTTGAATGGACAAGGCTTGCAAGAATAATAAGAAATAACACAAGAATGAGCAATAATATGAACAATAATGAAAGAGTTTGAGATAAAGAAGAAAATGGGGAGAAGGAGGCTTCACCTATGATGGTTATGGCCTATCATCCTCTCTTTTCACTCAAATGTATGTATCACTCACTTTCTGCTCTCAAACTGGCAGAGTATCAGCTCACAAAACGTTTTCTCCCCCTTTGAAATGATCAGCATGGGGTTCAATTTATAGAGGCTAAGGGTGTCCAACATAGCTGTACAGCTAGGGACCTCATGTGCCTAAACCATCCGTACGACTCGACTTGGCGAGCTTCTGGATTTCTCCAAGTTCAATTCCAGTTCAGTCCTGGAATATCAGGTTTATCCTAGTGTGGTCCTGGCCCATTGGTTTATCCCTATATGGTACCAAGAATTCCTCTAAGGTAGGTCAATTTCAGATTGGGGTACTTACAGAGCCCCTCGGCAACGTCGCTTTTGAAGAAAGCGGGGTTGTCGACAAAACAAGCATCCCAATCTGATGGGAGGACGGCTTGGCCGATTTGTTTTATGGCTGGACCTAGAAGCATAGGATTCCTACGTATCCCTGAGGGAATCAAGCCTAACGTAGTTCTGGTGAGATATTTTAAGTCTACTCACACCTATGGTCCGTAGGTGGATATTCATTCATCCCTTCCTAAACAGGCATGGCTCAAAGGCCGAACTTGGTCAACTTGGCTCTATTCGGAGAGGGTTGACTAAGGGGGCTGGCATGGCTCAAAGGCTCAAATAATGGGCATGGCTCAAAGGCTGGGCTCGATCGACTAGGCTCTATCAGGAGAGGGTCGACTTAAGGGTAACTGGTCTTATGTCCGACTAAGGACTGCCGGGACACATTGGTCAATTTGGTCAACTTTTCTCATGGCGGAGGGTCGACTACACAAACTGGTCAACTTATCTCATGGCGAAGGGTCGACTACACAAACTGGTTTACGTCCCTCCAGACTTCCGTCTCAATGATAGGTTTTCTCTAACCTGGCCACTCTCGGGGGACAAAGGTTTTTTTAACCTAATCATGACTATACTGGTCTTACACCCTACCAAGGGCTGCCGAGGCAATAACATCTTAACTTTCATCCTGGACTTACGAGGTACGGCCGGGACTTTCACGATTTCACTTTCTACCCTGGACTTAAGAAGTACGGCCGGGTCAACAAAATCCAGTGGTCTTACGCCACGCCGGACGGCCAAGGACGAATCTCACGAAACCTAATGGTCTTACGTCACACCGAACGGCCAACGGACGAATCTCACCGAACCTAATGGTCTTACGTCACGCCGGACGGCCAAAGGACGAATCTCACAAAACCTAATGGTCTTACGCCACCCCGGACGGCCAAAGGACGAATCTCACAAAACCTAATGGCCGTACGCCACGCCGGATGGCCAAAGGACCAATCTCACCGAACCTAATGGTCTTACGTCACGCCGGACGGCCAAAGGATGAATCTCACCGAACCTAATGGTCTTACGTCACGCCGGACTGCCAAAGGACAATTTTTCATATTTTTAACTGGACTTACGAAGAACGGCCACGTTAACTTCACATTCTTAACCTGGACTTACGAAGCACGGCCGGGTTAATTTCACATTCTTAACCTGGACTTACGAAGCGCGGCCGGGTTAATTTCACATTCTTAACCTGGACTTATGAAGCGCGGCCGGGTTAATTTTACAAAGCTTAAACTCTTAACCCGGACTTACGAAGCGCGGCCGGGTTAATTTTACAAAGCTTAAACTCTTAACCTGGACTTACGAAGCGCGGCTGGGTTAATTTCACATTCTTAACCTGGATTTACGAAGCGCGGCCGGGTTAATTTCACATTCTTAACTTGGACTTACGAAGCGCGGCCGGGTTAATTTTACAAAGCTTAAACTCTTAACCTGGACTTACGAAGCGCGGTCGGGTTAATTTCACATTCTTAACCTCTTAACCTGGACTTACGAAGCGCGACCGGGTTAATTTCACATTCTTAACCTCTTAACCTGGACTTACGAAGCGTGGCCAAGTTAATTTCACATTCTTAACCTCTTAACCTGGACTTACGAAGCGCGGCCGGGTTAATTTCACATTCTTAACCTGGACTTACGAAGAGCGGTCGGGTTAATTTCAAATTCTTAACCTGGACTTACGAAGCGCGGCCGGGTTAATTTCACATTCTTAACCTGGACTTACGAAGCATGGCCGGGTTAATTTCACATTCTTAACCTGGACTTACGAAGCGCGGCCGGGTTAATTTCACATTCTTAAACTCTTAACCTGGACTTACGAAGCACGGCCGGGTTAATTTCACATTCTTAACCTGGACTTACGAAGCGCGGCCGGGTTAATTTCACAAGGCTGGTCTTACGTCCATCTAGGGACTGCCCTATTTTCATTTTTATTGGGAACCTAATCTTTCTAGGTTCAATTCAAGTTGTATGAGCCAAGAGGGGCATTTTTCGGGGGCATTTATGACATTGGTTGGGAAGGGGCTTTGAATGGGTATGACCACAAAGCTAACTCTGAACAAGAAATCATTAATTCTGGCAGGGCTAAAGTAGCCGTACGGCTAGGGTAGGAAACACTCCTTTTTCATTCAATTTTGTTCCAGGCCTGGTCATCTTCTGAAGTTCATCAATCAGTTCATCATCTTCATTTCGAAAGCTTTCTCTTCCATGGAGCCTTTTCTCATGGAAAAACCACCAAAATTGTCCAATATTCATCAAGAATGCTTTGAGGGCAACCTTAGGCTTTGGATGCGGTACCATATGAGGAATCACAAGGGAGCTTCCCAGTCCAAATTTGGTCTCCAATCTCTTTGGTCTCTCAAGGAGTTCATCCCGGATCTCGAGCTATTAAGAGCCGCTGTGTCCTTTTGGGATGTTAGGAGACATGTATATTACTTCTCTTATAATGAAATCACTCCAACCTATGAGGATTTCAAGTCTTTGGTGGGTGACATTGACACGGAGGTCATTGCTCTCCCCTCGGTTGATGATACCATGTGTGTCGAAAGGCTGGTCTCTCTTCTCGACATTCCTTTGGAAGAGGCCCAATGCATGGTCCTTAATCACACTTTCATTGACATTTCGGATCTCTCCGAGAAGTTCATGGATCGCACGGATGAGGCTTCTTGGAATGTTTTTGGTTTGTGCATTCTTGATTTTCCTACATGGTTGGCTCCAAAGGTACCTGTCATAGGGTTTTACTGAGTGTCCTTGAGGAGTGCCGTGCGGGGAAGGATATTGTCCCCTCGATCTTGGGCGAGACCCTTCATGGCATGGACCGCTTGGCTTTGGGAGACGGCTTCATGCGTAGTGGTAGCCCCGCCTTACTCACTTTGTGGTTGAGGGAGAGGTTGATGGCCATTCCCGAGGCTCCTATCTCTCACAGACCGTGGTCTTATTCCCTGAGAGGCATCCTCTTGAATTTCGTTTAGAGTGACTGTGAGGCTTACATAGCTCGCCTCACGACCGCCGGGATCCGTTGGTCAGCCCAACATTTGCGTATCAGCTCGGTGCGGGAGTATCAGGACAATTCCCTTTTCGTTTGGGTGTCGGGACTCTTGGGATCATCTTACTACATCCCTTCTTTGGTCCGTCGTTAGTTTGGATTACTGCAGACTCCACTATTGGAGTGGTCTGGTGTTAACCCAGAGCATTTGAGGCTTCCGCCTTTGTCTATGTGGGACTCCACTATTTCACTTCTTTCCTGATTGTGGACTTGTTCCCTCTTTCCAGCTCGGGTACTTCTTGGGCGTGCAGCCAGCATGGTTCTAACCACGGTCTACTTGGACTGGTATGAACAGACTATGGGACAGACTCAGAGGCTCATTGAGGAGAGGCGTGAGGCTATTCTTGGTGGGACTCATGACCCTAACAGGGTTTTGAGAGAGACCGAGGCCGTGGCGAGTTGCCATAACATTACTGGAGACATTGTCGAGGACTATCAAGCCTTGGTTGATAGGAGGATGGCTGCGATGCCTAGGTCAGGGGCACGAATGGAAGATCTTCGAGCTCGGGCTGCTGCCAATGCGGCTTTTAGGGCAACCGGGCTGGTTGAGGATGTCGGGAGGGTACCCGATCATGGAAGGGGGAGATCGACATCTTTGATGTGAAGAAAAAGAAGACTCGAAGAATTCAGAAGAAGAAGTGGAGGGACGAGAAACAGTGATAGTCCTACATTTCCATGTATCCACACATTGCCATTGCAGACACATTAGTTCATTTTAGGTGTCTTAGTTATGTCTTAAGCATGTTAGTTGAGTCGAGAGTAGACCGTGCTTAAACTCATCAAAGAAGTGTTTTAACCATAATGAAAATGGTTACTTATGAAGCCAATTTGCATTCGCATGGAGTTTTGCTCAAAACCAAATTTGATTTTTATTCATTTTTTAGACCAGACCAATAATTGGCTGCCTACGTTCCCCTTTTACAAATGAGACTAAGGGGCTCAGGTCATCGTAGTTCACTTTTTTCAAATTTTGGGTGCGGCCCTGTTTTTTCTCTAGACCGCCCAAATGGGTTTTCAATCTAGGTGGGTATATTCTTTTGGCACCTGCAATCTCTTTTTTTAAACAAAGTAACGACGGAGCTTATCACCATTGACCGGGTGCATGAAGGGGTTGCCATCCAAGTTCGCAAGCCTCATTGCACCTCCTGAGAAGATCTTTTGTACCACAAAGGGACCATTCCACACGGGTTCCCATTTTCCGTCGGGGTTAGACCTCCCCGGGGGTTTTTCGTTAAGGACCAAATCTCCTACCCGAATTTCTCGGGGCTTCACCTTCCTATCAAAAGCTCGCGCCATTCTCCCTTGGCAGGCGCGGATGTGCTCCATTGCCTTCAGACGACGTTCGTCCAACAAGGCCAATTCATCATGATGGCTCCGAAGCCAATCAACCTCATGGATTTTGTTCTCCAACAAGATTCTCTATGACGGTACCTCCAACTCAGCCGGGAGCATGGCCTCCATTCCATAAGTCAAAGCAAAAGGGGTTTCCCTAGTGGCGGTTCTAACCGAGGTCCGGTAGCCCCACAATGCTAGATGTAGCTTTTCAGGCCAATCTCTCCCCCGTGTTGCCATTTTCTTAATAATCCTTTCGAGTGTTTTGTTGGCGGCCTCCACTGCACCATTGGTCTGAGGCCTATACGGGGAGGATTTGTGGCGAGTGAGTCGGAACTCTCCCAATAATTAATCACATTCGCCTTCGAAGTGCGAGCCATTGTCGGTGATGACCTCGTTCGGGATCCCGTACCGGCACATGATGTTTTCCTTTATAAACCCCGCAACCTTCTTGGAAGTGAGGACCCTGTAGGATTTAGCCTCTACCCACTTTGTGAAGTAATCCACGGCTACCAGAACAAACTCGTGGCTATTGCTCCCGGGAGGGAAAATTTTCCAAATGATGTCAATGCCCCATGTTGAGAACGGCCATGGTGTGGTCATACAGTAGAGATGGTGAGGTGGTAGGTGGTTGAGGTTGGAGAACCGCTGACACTTATCACACCTCTTCACAAATTGTATGCAATCGGTCTCCATTGAGATCCAAAAGTAGCCCATCCGTAAGATGACTTGCATTAATGCCCTCGCATTAACGTGAGGGCCACACACTCCGCCATGAACTTCTTGCATGAGTTCTTTTGCCTTTTCCATGCTTATACACCTAAGGAGAAGGCCCTGATGGCGTTTTTGTACAAGATATCTCCCAAGATGACATAGTGGGATGCTAGCCATTTGAGTGCCGCCATGCTTTTAGCTTTTATCCCATCCACATATTCTCCCTTTTCATTCATGAAGGAAGTTTCCCCTTCCTTGAGGAATCAGTAAATCTGGTTGTACCATGGCTCCTCTACCTTTTTTGGGGTAGCCTTAATCTTATAACAGTATGCCGGATTTTCTTTCCTCCCAACTCGGAAAGGTTTTATCGACTTTCCCTCGGGGATTTCTACCAATGAAGCCAAAGTAGCTAAGGCATCGGCAAAATGGTTCCGATCCCTCGGCAAGTAGTGGAAGATGACTTCTTTGAATTGCGCCATGAGCTCTTCCATGTAGGCATGATATTTTTGCAAACCAGGGTCCAGTGTTTTCCGCTTGTTGGAGACTTGGTTGATGATCAAAGCCGAATCTTCGTATACCTCCAATTCTTTCACATTCCTTTCCAGGGCCGCTTCCAAACCGGCCGTGCATGCCTCATATTCTGCGACATTGTTGGTCACATCAAAGTTCAACTTGATGGCGATGGGGGTGTGCTCATCTTTCGGGTCAACCAAGAGCAATCCAATGCCATTTCCTCTTTTATTGGCAGCACCGTCGAAGAACAATTGCCACCTATTTTCTCCTTCGAGGGCAAAAATCCCTTCATCAGGGAATTGCGGCTCGGGCTCTTTTTCCTTATTACTAGGGAAGTCCGTCAAATGTTCCGCTAAGACCCTTCCTTTGACTGCCTTCCTTGACACATAACTGATATCATACTCAGCTAGGAAGAAGGACCATTTGGCAAGTCTCATGGACAAACATGGATTTTCCAACAAGCACTTGATGGGGTCTATCTTGGAGATAAGCTGTATCGGGTGGTCATGCATGTAATGCTTCAACTTTCTTACGACCCATACCAATCCGGCGCAAGTCTTTTCAATTGGGGAGTAGTTGAGCTCGCTCCCTTGTATCTTACGGCTCACAAAGTAGATGGCATTCTCTACCTTTGAATATTTCTTCTCTTGGGCTAACATTGCTCCTATCGACGTATCAGTCACTGTTACGTAGAGCATGAGTGGCTTGTCCTTGTGCGGGGGGCATAGGATTGGCGGGTGGATGAGATAGGCCTTAATATTGTCAAAGGCTCTTTGGCTTCCTCATTCCATTCAACCTCGGCATTCTTCTTTAGCAATTTAAAGATGGGCTCACACGTGGGAGTAAGCTGGTTTATGAAGCAGCTAATGTACTGCAACCTTCCCATGAAGGCCTTTACCTCTGTTTGGGTGCGAGGTGGGTTCATTTCTACAATTGCCTTAACCTTTTGGGGATCAACTTCAATGCCTCGTTCAGTGACCATGTACCCCAAAACCTTGCCACGAGAAACCTTAAAAGTGCACTTGGCCGGATTGAGCCTCATGGAGTGCTTCCTAAGCCTGTCAAAGAACTTTCTCAAGTCTATCAAATGTTGCCCGTCCGTGCCCTTGGAATGCGCAATCATGTCATCGACATACACCTCTATATCCTTATGGATCATATCATGGAAGAGTGCGGTTGCGGCCCTTTGGTAGGTAGCCCCAGCATTTCGCAACCCAAAAGGCATCACGGTGTAGCAAAAGGTCCCCCATGGGGTGGTGAAGGCAGTCTTTTCCTGGTCCTCCTCAGCCATCTTAATCTGGTTATACCCGGCAAAACCATCCACAAAAGATTTGACCTCAAAACTAGAGGTTGTATCTACAAGCATGTCGATGTTCGAGAGGGGGAAATCATCTTTGGGACTCGCCTTGTTGAGATCCCTAAAGTCGACACAGCATCAGACCTTTCCGTTGGCCTTTGTGACTGTTACTATGTTGGAGAGCCACGAGGGGTACTCTATCACCCTTATGAAGCCAACCCGGAGCAACTTCTCAATCTCTTCTTTGACTTGCAAAGACCATTCCGGTTTGATTCGCCGGAGCTTTTGCTTGACAGGTTTCACCTCGGGATCCACGGGGATCTTATGTTCAACGATCGAAGAATCTAACCCCGGCATATCCTTATAAGACCAAGAAAACACATCCACATACTCCTTAAGTAGCTCAACCAAAGCTTCTCTTTCAGCTCCTTTGAAGTAGCTACCAATCTGCGTCTCTTTCGGCTCATTTTCAGTCCCCAAATTCACCTTGATTAAAACCTCTTCGGCAGCTTGGGCACGCTTTTCCTCTCGGTCAACAACCTGCTTTGATGATTGTTTAATGTTTTGTTCGTTTAGTGTGTCTGCATTATTAGGTGATTCATCATTAACCGTTTTTAGATTATTAGTTAATTTATCATCTAATAAGTTGGCAATGAGGGGATACTCGGAAAGCTCTATCATTTCATTCAATGAAAACGGGAATACAACGTTGGCTACAAGTTCATAATCCTCGGGCGTGAGGCCCTCGGAGGAGGAAGACTCAAATTCAAAGACAAGAGATTGAGGGGACTCAACTACATTGGACCCTATGACATTTGACTCTAGGGGGCGGGGAACCAGTCCAAGCTTCGTGGTCAATTCCTCCTTGCTCGCCACCGGTCCAGAGAAGGTTACCCAATTCTTCAGAGGCATGTCCATCGGGCTTACCAAGGTGCGAGGGTTAAAGGTCCCAGGAGATCCATCTCCTATCACAGCAATCATTTCCTTTTCGAGGCCAATCCGATTAGGCACAACCAACTCCTCCCCAAACATTTCTTGCATTACCACACCACTCCATTCGTCGTCCATGACTTCCTTGGTGGCGTGCTCGGGAGCTACCTCCTCAAACTTGCATCTACCATTTTGACCCCAAACGAGTCCCCTTTCTTGCCTAGCCTCCACCATAGACAAGGTTTCAAATTCCCTTACCATCTCGGGCACTCCCTTAAAGGTGTATTCGTGACTCATAGTGGCCTCGGTAGGACCGGTCATCTTGGGTGTATCCAGAAATGACCTCCTTACAGGGTTAGCCACCATCCCTGGGAATCTTTTGAGATCCTCTTGCAACTTATCCCAATTGGTCATCATTGGCTCCTTCGGCTCTGGGGCCTCGGTTTGGACCCCTCCTTTCACAAAGTAGCGGCTCATGTGAAAAGTGTAAGGGCGGAGGTTGGAAGCCTTAAATGGAATCCCTCGAGCTCTGGCTTGGCCTCTTTTCGAGCCATTTCCTTATCCATCCTAAGGTCCTCGGGGGTGGGTTTGTATCCCAAGCCATGGAGCGTCTTTTGCTCTTTGACCTCAACAATCTTGTGGGTCCCTTAGAGTTTCTTTCCAAGACCAAGCCCCGGGATGTAGCGCATCAAACGCATCATTTTCTTTCCAAAGGGAATCCTGTCTTTGGTGAGCGTAAGATCTACAGAAAAGATGTGGGTTTTGGATGGTATCTCGGTGAAGCCGGTCAAAACTATGCCGCTCTCCTCATGTTTGATTTCTAACACGGGATTCCCATTGGTGTTGGTTCCTTTTGTAGTAACACTGTCCCCATAAATGGTTGTCAAATTACCCTCTTGCACATATTTCACGCATTGGTGGAGGGTGAAGGCTACCCCGTTGACTTTATGGATCCATGGACGTCCCAATAGGGCGGTGAAGGATATGGGGATGTCAAGTACTTGGATGTCGGTTGGCATCATTTGTTTTCCAAACCAAAGGTTCAAGGTGGCCACCCCTAGGACTGAGCGGGCCGTGGAATCGTAAGCCTTAACAGTGATCATGGAAGGCTTTAGGTTGGTGGTCTTAAGACCAATTAGATCCATTATCTTAGCGGGGAGGACATTCATGGCGGAACCATTATCAACCAAAACCCGAGGGAGGCGGCGCTCATCCAATTGTACCGTGATGTAGAGGGCCTCATTGTGGTTAGCCCCAAATTTCGGCAAATCCAAGTCCATGAATGTGATGACTCTTCGGGGGTAGCCGTAGTAGGTACCAAAGTTTGGGCCAAGCATTCCTCCAACTTGAGCTTGTGAGGGTAGGAGGAAGTGAGGAGGGACCACAAAGATATGTTAGCTTGTGTCCTCTTGAGTTGGGTTAAGACGGGATCCTCTTCTCCATAATCTAGGGCTTTTTCCTCACTAGAAAGAGGGGGGAGGCATTCGGTGTTCCGGTGGTGGAGGTTTCTTAGGGTTCTCCGTGTGTACTTGCCCAGATCGAGTCAGTACACTCACTTCCAAAGTGTTGTTAACCTCTTCCGCCCCTTTCCCGAGTGACGGGGGGTTCTGGGTACCATATGGCCATACTTCCTTTCTTAACTCATTTACCATGACCATTCCTTTCGGGGCGTATGCCGACTCACGAATCTTTTCTAGAGAGATAGGGTGGTGGCTTTGGCTCTTCCCAACTCCTACGGTTTCACGGAGTTTTTCCAAAGTAAGCATGCAACATTAGTAATCCGGGTATACAGACCCATCAATCAGCGGTGGCGGTGGAGACAACGGTAGCAAAGCTAAAAAGTCATCTAAGGCCGGAAATCCTTCTTCTTCCAATCTCGGGAAAGGAACACGGGGAGGCATATTTGAAGATACCTCATCATCATCACTTTCGCACAGGATTCAGAGCTCCTTACGGGGTATAGAGCGAATGGCTCCTTTAATTCGGGCGAGGTACCCTTCATAGTTGGTGATTTCCGGGGTCTTTGTAATTTCGGGCCCATTCTTTCCATTAGGGTGACCCACCTGCTTAATTGTCCTTTTGCCGGTGGATGAACTACATGCTTCAATGACATGGAAGCAATCATCGGGCGGAGGACAAACCCCATTTGAGCCTTGGCTCTCACTGTCCAACGTGTTCTTAATGGACTTTTTCATTTCCTCCATGCATTCTTCGAATGTTAGCTCATGTTCGGTGAGTGTTATTATGATCAACTCATCGGCATTTTGGTGGGGGATCCTTGCACTCATCATATTGGCAATCATAGAGTCGGACGGACACTTCATGTTTCCCTCCTGCACACATGTCCATAGGCTTTCCTTCTACTCCTCCCCGATCTCAGTCATCGGGACATTGAACTCCAAAAGGTTCATCGGTGTCGGCTCCCCGAACTCAATCATATTCACCTCGACTTACCCAAATTCAATCATATTAATGCCATGGTTATTGGGGAACGTATTATTGATCACGTTCAGCCTTTGGGGGTGCTCGAACTTCCCTTTGGCAATCAAATCTAGGATGATGCGCTTTACAGTGGGGCAATCATCGGTATCGTGCCCATGGTAGCTGTGGAATGGACACCTCTTGCTCTTGTCACGGTACCTCTCAGGGTTTCTGGGTTGGAAGTTAACCAGGGGTTTTGCAAGGCCTTGTTTAACTAACCCTTCAAACACCTTACCCATTGTCATCCCAAAGTCCTCAAATCTAACATACGGGAGCCTTTCCAAGTTCCCGGCCTTTTGCGGAGTTTGTCTCGGATTCTCCCCTTGGATATTATTTACCGTTCCCACGGCTTCCTTCCCTTTACCGGCTGTCGGGGGATGATATATGTAGGAGTTCCCACTGGCCTGAGTAGAGGATTGCTCATTAAGGGCCTTCTCAAATTTGGACCCGGCGGTGACCATTGCCCGGAGGTTGGAGTAAAAGTGATGACTGATCAAGGCTCGCAGTTTAGGTTTCAAACATGATTGGAAAATGTCCAATTGTTCCTCTTCTGTGGGTGGGTTGGAAATCTCCCCAATTTTATAATTCCACCTCTTGTAGAACTCCCCTATTGGTTCATCTCCCTTTTGCAGGGTGCTTTGCAGATCAACCCGGTTGGTTTCCCATTCTAGGTTTGACCGGTACTTGGTGAGGAATGCTTCTTTGATTGCATCCCATGTTGCTCGGGATTCATCTTTCAAGTGAAATAACCACTTGAGGGCGTTTCCTCTCAAGGACAGTTGGAAGTGATCGGCCATTTGCTGCATGGTACACCCTTTTGCTCTCATGACTAAAGTATAAGCATTGAGATAAGTCTGGGGGCAGGCAGTCCCATCAAATTTATCTATCTCTGGCATTTCGAACTTGTGAGGCAGAGGAACAATCTTGTTGGGGTCGGTGATCCCCAAGGAAGATTTCTTTTCGTTCATCCCCTCGAATCTTTCTTCCATTTGTTTCAACTTCTCTACCAACCACCCCATCTGGGGGTCCACATCTAGGCTTGAGTTGATTGATCCCATGGTTTGGCTCGTTACTGGCATTGTGGCGGGAGGTGAAGTGGTGGATAGGACCATCGGAGGAGGATTTTGAGGTGGCAAATGGGTGTAGACATACCCTGGTGCCGGGTTACTTGTCGGGATATATGGTGGGATGGCCTCAGAGGTTTAGACCAATGGGTGGTAAAGTGGGTAAGGCACTTCTCGAGATGTGGTTGGCAAAGCCGGAGGTGGCAAGCCAATGGTAGCTGGAGCCAAGGGTGCTCGGCTATTTGGGATTGTGTCATACAAGTTTAACCCTGGCGGGTACATGGGAAAACCGCCCAGCGGGACAAGGGAAGCATGAGTGGTATGCACATTTTGGTGAGTGGTGGCTTGGAATGTGGGACGTGAGGTCTCCACATTTGGGTAAGCTTGAGGGGGCGGAACCCGGTTATATCCTCGGGGCTTCACATTCTCAATTCCCTCTTCATCAGTGATCTCCACAAAACCTCCGTCGTTTTCAAACACAACGGCTACCCCTCTCTGCCTCATGGCTTCCATAACCCTATTCTGCATATCCTCATGGCGTTTCCTAACATTCTCTTCCCGGGCCCTGGTGGCCTCTAGAGCTTGTACCATCTCTTCCCTACTAAGACCATTCGGATCCGTAGCGTTGTCACCCCCACTACTACTTCCTGCCGGACTAGCCATTCGGAGAAGTCTGAGTGAAGCTGCTGATGAACTATCAGACTCGGCACTAATCAGACGATGACCCGGAACTCTGACCCACTTCTTATGAGCTATGAATGAGAGGGAGGTTCATTTCAGACTCGGGTATCAACTCGGGTTGGTGTTTGGGAGAATGGGTTTAGGATCATGCAACATGAAGGTTCATTATTATTAATTATGCTCAATGTTTACTTAAAACGCATTTATTCCTAACTGGTTGGAAAAGATTTCTCTTCTTTTTCGCAACTATTCTACATCCTGGGTCAGTGGAGGCCATCACTACACCTAGAGACCCCTCGTTTTTCACCTGCCTTGCACACTCCCAAGGATGGACTGTCCCGGGCGAGGGTCCTATAGGGCAAGCGGCTTCCACCGACCAAAATAAACAAACCTAGGGTCTAGTGCATCGCAAGATTCTCAATGCATGAGCCATTCCAATCATGATTAAGCCCCGATTAAGATCGAGATTCGTCTTAAGGGACTTCCGGCATAACCTCATCTTTGATGAGGGCTCTCGAATTTTATCTATGGGATTAAGGATGATTAGTATGAACCATTCATTAGGGCTTGACAACACAGTGTCACCCTATCCATAACACATGACTTAGGTTAATTATAGCCAATATTAACGCATAAGTCAAGGACCGGGTCAAAGTTGACCATGGTCACACTTGCTTTCACAAGGAGTCGTGACTCGAGCATTAACTTGGCCACAATTAATCTCAGACACGTATTAGGGACGTGGTAACGTGAGCTAGACCAAACACCAACCAAAGTCTCGGTATTTATGTGTCACGGACAAGTGTGGTTGATTCGACTCGGAAGGGGAGGTGGAATGGACCCGTGCGCGCTAGAAGGGCACAAGAGCGCCAATCAAGCTGCATCGTGGCATCCATCCCGGGTTTAAAGGGCATTTGGAACGTGCAAGGTTAAGTGCGCGTAGTGTGAAGCCATTCTATGTTCTCTTTTGAGTTAAAATAGAAATTTTCGATTCGTTTTAGTATTATGAGCAATGTACAATCAACACATGAACAAGCATGAATAAGCATAATCAACAAAAATGAACAAGCATGAATAAGCTATTTACACAAGCAATCAAGCAAGAGTCATATGAACAAACAAAGCCAAAACTTGTACATATAATAAATTGTGTACAACAAAAATTCTTTGAAATCAAAACTTCACAAGAAACAATCCTTTTGAAAACCATTTGCAAAACAAGTTGTGCACAATAAAAGGATTCAAAATCTTTACAAAAGGGGTTATGCACAAGGAGGCCTTAAAAACCCGATTTTATGTCCAAAAAGACTTGTGCATAACCAAGCTTTAAAAACCAAGTTTTGGCTAGAAAATAAGAAGGTAATGTGCACAAACAAATCTGTAAATTTGGAACCTGGATAAGCAGAAGCAAAAGGGACACAGAATGTTTCTGCCCTGCACAAAATTGTCAAATTTTGAAACATTCTGTTCCCTGCCCAACATAGCCATGCGGCTATAGCATCCTGGCAATTATTTTTTGCAGTTTTTCAACTTCTGATCATCAAGCCCCAGTTTATTGCACTCCAGAAAATTCAAACAGAAACTCAGCACACACAAAACAAACACAAAAGTTAACGAAAACGGGGGACGGGAGTTTGACCCACACAAAAGTGTCCTCAAATTTTCTAAAAAGAAGTTTGCGAACACTTTAGTCCCCAGCGGAGTCGCCACTGTAAGGATCCTGCCCCGCGCGGAAATGCGACGAGTATGGGGGCGAAACGCCAAACACGGTTATCACGCAAAACATAACGGAGTCACCACATTTGTTAATTATTTAACCCAATAAATGGAAAGGTTAGAGATTCTATTAGTTCGGAGGTCAGGTTACGCCTTGGGAAGAGTTTTACGTCACCCAAGTCGCCTCGGATAGGACCGAGTCTCCCTAGCGTTAGTTAACAAAGTGCATGTGTGTGTGTGTGTTTCAAAAATGGGAGAAACTGACTTTTAACAAAACTGGTTAATTATTTAACAGAAAAGGGTTATTTTGCAAACATTCTGACCAAAAAGGAAAGAAACTGAAAAATGCACTCCCCGGCAAAAATATCCGTACGGATGGGGAGGGCATTCCAGGGATTTTTGACAGTTTATCAGAAAACTGTCCAGTTTCAGGCAAAACAGAGTATTTTTGCTGAAACTGGACTGAGATGATCATTTTCAGTTATTTTCTTTAACAAAAATATGGATTTCATCCCTATGTCATTGATCACTAGTTGGACACCAAAAACAAAGGTTTTGGGTGTGATCAAGACAATTATTGGGGAAATTTAAGAAAAAGGTGATGAACAAGCCATTTGGGCTAAAATGACCATTTGATGAGTAAAGATTGAAACTTTACCATCAAGATGGACTTATGATGCAAGGTTAAACCTTTAGAGACAAAAATATAACATAAAGATTGAATCTTTATATCCCATGCTTGGTGATTTGTGGCTAGGTCATGGTTGGGATGATAAAGATTGAAACTTTATCACCCAATCATGACTCTCATGGCCAAACAAGAACAAAATCAATATGAAATTTAACAAATCATGATCATCTTTAGGTTTTATCCCATAATCACACACTAGGCATAAAGGGAACCTTGAATCAACTCATGATTTGGTTCCAATATACATATATAATCATAATATATAGCTTGAGAGGACAAGACTTGTATAATATAACATATATATAATGCTTGAAATGGACAAGACTTTCAATGAAATGTAAAGTGCTTGAATGGACAAGGCTTGCAAGAATAATAATAAATAACACAAGAATGAGCAATAATATGAACAATAATGAAAGAGTTTGAGATGAAGAAGAAGATGGGGAGAAGGAGGCTTCACCTATGATGGTTATGGCCTATCTTCCTCTCTTTTCACTCAAATGTATGTATCACTCACTTTCTGCTCTCAAACTGGCAGAGTATCAGCTCACAAAATGTTTTCTCCCCCTTTGAAATGATCAGCATGGGGATCAATTTATAGAGGCTGAGGGTGCCCAACATAGCCGTACGGCTAGGGACCTCATGTGCCCAAACCATCCGTACGACTCGACTTGGCGAGCTTCTGGATTTTTCCAAGTTCAATTCCAGTTCAGTTCCGGAATATCAGGTTTATCCTAGTGAGGTCCTGGCCCATTGGTTTATCCCTAAATGGTACCAAGAATTCCTCTAAGGTATGTCAATTTCAGATTGGGGTACTTACAACAACGTAACAAGAAATATCAAATTCATCCACATCATTAGAGCCCTCATTCACAATGGGAATTGAATGAGTGGTTCCCCTAATTTCGCCTAGCTCTATTACATGGACATCACCCTCACTAGGAATTATGAACTCCTTCTTGTCGATGAGGTCTTGAACGATGTTGCGGAGGCTAAAACATTCCTCGGTGACATAGCCACTATGTTGATGGTAGTCGCACCACTTGTGATGAGCATGGTTGGTGTAGACACCCCGCCTTGGACCGCTCACCCCGATTACACATTTGATTTTTGTGTTTCTCCCTATTTTAAGTGTTTCTCGTTAGTTTCTGTTACTTTCGTTAAGTTCCTGACTGACTTCGTTAAGTCCAGGGACCAAACTGAATAACAGTGCTGACTTTCTAGTCCATTCTGTCTTTTTTGCCATCTCCAAGGCGCGTGCTTTCACCTTTTGGGGCCATAGGCGCGCGCATCTCGCCACCAAGGCAGGAGGGGCGCGCACCTAGGTGTCAGTTACAGATTTCTGTCCAAGAATCCCTCCCTTGCTCCTTTTAACATAATTTTCCCGGGAAACTGACCTTTGTGACTTGGTTTTGACACCAAAAGCACACCTTCTTTACCTATAAAAACCCCTCTAATTCACCATTGAAGAAGAGGGAGATTTGAATCATTAACAAAAATTAAACACAAATACTTACAAGGCATTTTCCTAAGAACCTCTTGAAGGAGTCCTTGAAGCTTTTTGAAGTATAGGTAAAAGACTACTCTTTTCCCTCCTTTTCTACTTCATCTCTTCTCTCTTTCTTTTGCTTTAAATCAAAAGTGCAATCACCCAAATATTTTGGGACATGACATGAAAGACTACTTCACTTCATTGAAGCTAGTCACGAAGTTATCTCCCTACATTCCAAACACCCCTTTTTTACCCCCCCCCCCTTTTATCATCAAGAATAAGAAGAACATTTCATCATTTATGTATATTTTGATCAAGCAAGACCAACTTTAGTTGGGCGAGATAGGTGTTTAAGTACTTCTCATCTCGTAACCTAACCCCCGAACCTCATAACAAAGAATCTCTATTTTCGTAATCAAACTTAGGCTATAAACATTAGGTTTTTCTTATGTTCCTCTAAAACATAGGTGGCGACTCTAAAACACAAATAGACTTCCTAGGGTAACTCACGCGCTCTAGCCAAGCCGTGGCCCCCCGGGGTATCTACAGTGGTGACTCCGCTGGGGAGATTTGAGGGTTAAACTTGCGTTTCTGATCAAAATCTACATCTTTTCTGGGCATTCTGGTTTCTGATGGGGGAAGCGTGCGCCTCTGGCCTTCTTTGCCTAAGGCGCGCGCGGCCCACATCAAAGTCCAGAGTCGCCCGCTTCCTGATGTTCTTCCTGTTCTTCTTCTTTTTTCTACACTAATCATTTCTGCAGGGGTTACAATATATATTCAGGACCAGGCGCACGCATCCCACAACACAGGCCAGAGGCGCGCGCTTCTGGGTTGTTTTCCAGAACAGGGACAACTTCAGAACAGAGCAAAATGATTGGGGTGTGGGCACAGTTGCCTGCATCATGGACTGATTTGGACCTCTTAACTGTTTCATTTTGTGTTTTGTTTTATCGGTGTAAACACCCCGCCTTGGACCTCTCACCCGGATTGCATACATAGTATTTTTATTTTACTTGTTTTTGTTAATTTCTGTTACTTCCGTTAAGTTTCTAACTGATTCCGTTAGTTTTGGACTAAACTGCATAACAGAATTAATTTTAGAGTCATTTCTGTCTTTCTGTCATTTTCACCCGCGGGCGCCTCCGACACTGTCAACGGGCCGCGCGCGCTTCTCGCCCCAAAGGCCGGACTCGCGCGCTTCCCATTTTGACTGTTACGGATTGCAGCATTTTCCCTCCATTTTTAGATTCAAAAACACCTCTTTTTATCACATGTTTTATTCCACATTCATCCCCCCTAGCTTTGTAACTCCCAATCCCACACTTCTAGCCATCTCTTTAAAATAAAATATCCTTTTTTATTTTATTTGATTTTCTCTTTATTATTTATTTTTCTTTATTTTTTTATTGGTTAGAAAAGCTTATTTTCCTCTCTTTTTCACCTATTTAAACCCCCTTCTTCTACCTTAGAAGGGGGACCTCAACATTTTCTCTCTAGCCAAAACTCTAGACTTTTAGGACTCTCTTTTGGACCAAACTTTTATCATCTACAACTACACTATACATAAATTCTCCCAACCAGAGTTCTTAGTAACAAGACTCTACACAAATTGTTCTACAACAATTTCTCTACAACAACACCATTTTCAAGTCCAAGTTTGAAGTCCTCTTTCTTAAGGTACTTTATTCTTCTTCTCTTATTTTACATGTCTTAGTAATGTATGCAATCCCCATCAATTGGGACATGACCAAATGACCACTTTACTACATTAAAGTTGGTTAAGGTTATCTCCCTACATTTTAATCTCTACTTTAATTTACCATTCTTTTCTTAGCATAATTGTTAGAATAGTTTGGCATGTAATATTTACCATTAAATAAATAAAACAACTCTCTTTTATTTTCCTTTGTATATTTCCCCTTTCTTTTCATTGTAATTGTTAGCACTCGTATATTAATAAATCGAAGGACTTTCTCATGCATTAGAACACCAAAAGTAGCAACACCCGCGTAAGAGGGGCAGAGTGGGTGTTTAAGTACTTCCCACTCCGTCACCTAACCCCCGAACCCATCTTTTCCCGAATCTCTGGTTTTGTATATAAAATTGGCTTTTTTTAGGTTTTTCTTATGTTCCTCTAAAACATAGGTGGTGACTCTTAAAATTAATTAGACATCCTAGGATAATTCACCGCTCTAGCCAAGTTGGGTTTTCCCGGGGTATCTACAGTGGCGACTCTGCTGGGGACGTAGAGGGTTAAACTTGCATTTTCTGCTTTTGGTGTTCTAATTTTTTTTTCTGGGCATTCTGGTAAAAAGGGTGGGAAGCGCGCGCTTCTGGCCTTCTTGGCCTAAAGCGCGTGCATCCCACCTTCACCACCAGAATCGTCTACCTCTCATCTTGTCCTTAAAATTTCATGTTATTGTGCTAATAGTTTCTGCAGGGGAAAGTTACATGATTTGGGACCAGGGCAATCCCCTGTGTCCACAGTTTCTGACATTCTGACAGTGTAATATACGGGAATTTTCCATTAATTATATTAAATAATTAAATAAATTAATTGGCCATTATTTTAATAGTGGACTGGGTTTAATTAGTTGTGCAAATTTTTTTTAAAGTTGGGCCTAGTAGAATAAAGTAAAGTTGGGCTGAGTTGGGCTTAATTAATTAAACAATGGTGGCCAGTCTTATTTAGAACAAAAATGAAAAAAAATAATAAAAGAAAAGAACCCAGATGGGATTGTGCAGTAACGACAGAGAAAAAAAAATTAGGTTTCGTTTCATCGTCGCTTGCGGTAACGGAAGGAATAGGAAGAGAGCGGTCTCGCCATGGTTAATGTCGAACGGAAGGAGTCTGATTTGGAGTAGTATAAAAGGGAAAGATTGTTGTGTTTTGAGGATTTACACGAATTGGGAAGGGAAAACTTGTCTGAACGGTGGTTGGGGAAGGGATTCAATTGGTACTCGTTTCCCAGGTGAGTCAAAATTCTCAACTTTTTAATCTTTTCCCTTCTTTGTGGTTGAAATAGCAATTGTGTTAAACTGGGGATTTGTATTGAAGGATAATTATAAAAGCAGATTAGCATGAGTAATCACACTAATTCATACCAAGTTTTTTTTTTTTTTTTTTTTAAGGTTCAGTGTATGGGTTTTGTTGAAGAGTGTTTTGAAATTTATATTTTCTAATATGAGAGCATGGTGAGTTCTCAAGGATATGAAATCTTGAAATTGGGTATACTATATGCATGTATACAGTATGAGTGGTCAAGAGAGAAGAGGGATGATCATGAATAGCTATTTTGTTAGTTGCTGGGTTCTACTGCTACTGGAAAACGGAGGAGGAGAAATAATTTTGGGGCAGTCCCTGTTATCCCAGTAAGGTCCAAAGTATTTTAAAATGACAATAAACTCTATAAGAATATGTTATTTACAAAAACTCCTAGAGGTGTTAGTAAGCTGCAGATTAGTCATGAACTTAACAGAGTTATAAATTGGGCAATAAACCTTGTATTAATACTAAATATACTTTTGTTAGATTTTGGGAAGCTCAAGTGAAGATCCGTCAATTCGTACTTCGGGATAATCAAGACCCGCAGTTAAGGTAAGGGATTTACGTCTCCTAGTCCTATCGTATATCGTGATTTATTGACCCTCCGTTCCTAGAGTAAATATTGTTTTACCGTTATGGCCGGTAACTTTTGATTGGAATTCACTCTAAAGCGTTTCCGTCAGCTAAATTAAATCTGACTTTAAATTGACATTGGATTATTGGTCAATTAAAGAACTTCATTGATAAAAGAATGATCACTTAATGACACTCATTATTTGTGGGTTAATATTGATATACTATTGATACCCGGTCATGAGGGTTAGTTCATGACATGCCTATGTGGCATTAACCATCGATATCGACACCACTGAAATTGTGGTTATATAGGTTATCCGGATATACCGAAACATTGATACATCGACTATTGTACCCCTTTGGGTTACTTTTGAATATTGACTTGATGAGAAGAATATTAAGTGATCATAATTGATTTTTCACATTATCGAATATTGAATTGTGCCATGATTTCCTTTCTTTGTATTAAGAAGAAGATTATTGTTTGTATTTATTAATTTGTCCGTTTCATCGAAAATAGTTTATTGATACATTTTTTGAGGTCACTCCTTCTTAGAAACCGAAGGGGCGGCGTAGGACCTTACTGAGCATTGTTCGCTCACCCTTTCTCTAATTCTTTTTCTTCAGGTTATAAGTAGGAAAGCAAGACTTTCAGTGGAGATAACTTTGAGACGGACCCGAATAATTAAAGTAGTGATTTTCATATTTTAAGTAGAATTTTATTGAGATTGTAATAAATGCCATGAACGAGTTTTGATGGCTACTAGCCGTTAGTAGTGAAAGACAATTGTTACGCTTCCGTTAATTATTTTGGATTGTGGTTAGATATACTAGCCGTGGAGATTTGAATTGTAGTTATGACCGTTATTCCTCTATTTTGGGGACGGATTTATATTATTTAAAGATGTTATAATACTCTGAAATTCGGGCTGTTATAGACAGGTACCCCAGATGCGCGCGCCTCCAATCTTCATGGCGCACTGCGCGCGTTTCCCATATCAATGCTCTGAGGCGTGCGCTTCTGGGTAAATTCCCAGAACATCATTCAGTTCCCAGAACAGAAGCAGTGCACAGAAACAGAACAGAATGACAGTGTGGGCACCGAGCCTGCACATGAACAATTTTACTTTCTGTTTATTTTTATTGGTCACACGGGTGATTCGAAAGTTGTAAATTATGTGCTTATTTGCTTTCATTTTCTTTTAAAAAAAATATATTGTCACTTGGCTTGACCTCACAATACATGCACATTACTTCTATGAATTGCTCACTATCGAGTCGCACAAGTCCAACCCCAAACCCGTCGAGGCCCGTCCTAGAAAGTTTCAAGCTCCACTCGACCTTGACTCTTTCGAAGCGGTAAACCTCAGCCCGTGGCGTAGTTCAAGACTACATGACGGGGGTGACCTTAAGCCTCTCTTTAGTCGAGCACCAACCACACAATTCTAGTTAGGGTCTAACACTCCGTGACCAAGTCGGTTTTCATGTACCGAGATATTTCCCTAAACTAATGTCATCAAATCATACATGCCGTTTCCAAAAGAAACAAACGGTTGTCATGGACGAAATAAAAATCCGTCCCCAAAGTGGTTATTATGGACGAAAGTAAAAAATCTGTCCCCGCATGTATGCTTTATGACATTAATTTAGTTTAATCCCATCACATGTAGGTATCACAAGCGTGGTGGAATCCGATGAGTATATGGGACCGCAAGATGGTCTATATACTAGTGTGACGATTCCACTATTTTTCTAGAAACCCCAAAAAGGACTATGTCCTTCCGACTTATAAAAAAAAGAGTCATTTTCCTTATGTGGTTTGAGTCTTTTCTCTTGTTCGTGGGTTAAATCATTTGATTCAAAAGGTATTTATGGGGCCAACCTAATAGGTCCAATGGCTTCAAGCGGCAACAACAACAAGGGTGAGAATACTTCTGTGTCCAACGAAAGGCTCTTCAACATAATAAGAGACATGGGGAACAAATGGATAGACTTGTCGAGGATGCCCGCCGCAAGGATGATTTGTGGCAAGACCGTCTTGATCTCGCGAGGAGAATTCATAAGGAACAAGTGTCCGAACTTAAGGCCCGTTTACGAGAGTTCACCGACAACAAGGCAAAGGTCAACGGTAAGGCATGTTCAAGTGGCTCGTCTCTCAAAAGTCACAAAGGTTCTACCAACGACCGTGTTTACACTCCCTTCCAAGGTATGACCGTCACCAAGGCCTATGAAGATCTCAAAGCAAAGGGACAAATTTCTCCTCTCCAAGGGTACAAGCAACCACAACCATTGTGTCGCAACCATGCCCACCACAAGTGGTGTGACTATCACCTATGCAGCGGTCACCTCACCGAGGATTGCTTCTCCATCCGCAACATCGTCCAAGACTTGATTGACAATGGTGAGTTTACCGTGGTTGAAGAACAACAGTTAGAGAGTGAGAACATGCAAGAACTCATCAAGGAAGGGGCTCAGATTTGAAATAGGGTTTCAACAAGATATCATGCCCCAAGGAAGGCTACAACAACAATGGGGACTACAACAGCAATCTCCGTTTCTCTTTCTCTACCTAGTAGTAGGGGGGAAAAAAAGGAGTCAAAAGTCCTGTTAAGTGTGCATTAATGTTTTCTCTCGTCCTATGTTAAATGTTCGAGTCCATTGAGTCATCAAATAAAGGTCGTTCTTGTCCTCATACACTCCTCCAAGTTGTTCAATTTAATTCTTGGTAAAATGATAAAAAATGTCTAAACAAGTTTTGGAATGAAGGCCATCGCTTGAACGCTTAGGGGCTAAACATCGACGAAGGCATCAACAACGACAAAATCAAGACAAAGAAAGGTGGAGTAACAATCATGAAGCAAAGTTTTCAAAAGGGGATAAAAAAAAAAAAAAAAAAAAAAAAAAAATCCCCCTCGATCAAAGAAGTACAAGATCAACATCATTCCACCGATGAAGGACGAAGCAACAACCATCTCGACAAATGGAGCATCCACAAGAACTACGGTGACCTGAGCCTCTACACTGGAGGAACGTAGGCAACCTTCGGGTCCGGTCTCATGCAAGAAAGAAGATATGTTTAGCCCTAGCGCGTTATGGTGATCGGCCTTCATCTCGAACTTGTCAAGACATCTTTGTACGATTCATTTGCCAATGAATTAATCACCTCAAGATTGAACAACTTTCCTAGATTTGGAATCACTTTCCGTTCCTTGTCGAGTCTAGGGCTTCTATTCTTTCTGCATACTCCCAATTTCTTGCAATCAAGTTGGGGATTTCTTTCTCTTCTCTCTTAATGACTTACTTGCCTTCGTGAGTCATTCAAAAAATCTATACATACATGAAGTCAATACTAGGGACACTTCCCTAGTCGAGTCAATGTCACTCATCTTTAGTGACAAAAGGTCTTCACCGCAAAATCACATGTCTCTCATCCTCATCTAGAGTCAATGCACACTTCCTCATCAATTGGAAAAAAATGAAGACGCAAAAGAGATGCCCGCTAGATTGAAAACCCGAAAGGGCGGTCTAGGCAAAAAATAGGGTGCGTCATAAAAAAAAATAAGAGAGTGAGAGAGAGAGAGAAGGGAATGAGAAATGGAGATCTCCGGCCTCTAAGGAAGACAACTACACAAGTTCTACATTGGATCTCCTCAGCAAGTCAATCCCCACCGAGCCAACTTTGGAATTGCAAAAGGCTTGACGAGATATGGCACCATCAAAGGTCATTTTGGGTTATTAGAAAGATTGTTCTTGCAATGTGCATCTTTGGGCTCATGTGAAAGAAAGCCCGTGGTAACCAAGATCCGTCTGAGAACGATCCTATCATTGAAGGGGTACGAGGTTGCACAAAATAATCCCCAGCTAGTCAGTTGGTTTGGGCAGTAACATGTAATTCAAGCTTCTACAAGCATGTCCCTATAAAGTATGCTGAAAGACTCCCGAGAATGGAGTAGCTCTTGCCATGTCCCCTTGTGTTTGTTCCCCCATACGAGGACGAGTCTCTTGTTTTGCTAAACAAGTAATGACGCCCTAGGGGCTATGTGACTCAAGAAAGAAAACTTCTCTTGCTTCATTTGACAGTTAATGAGCCCTAGGGCTACGTTCAAGAAAGATGTGTGAGGCTATCCTTAAAGTCTCTCAAAAGTAATGTCGAGAAGCACCTTCTTGTC
Organism: Campanula takesimana; assembly: GCA_026119855.1. Taxonomy (NCBI): domain Eukaryota; kingdom Viridiplantae; phylum Streptophyta; class Magnoliopsida; order Asterales; family Campanulaceae; genus Campanula; species Campanula takesimana. The sequence continues at coordinate 2,321,028 of JAOWBW010000042.1, read as the reverse complement.
ATGTATGCTCATACTTGTTCCCCTGGTCAAGGATAGACCCTTCTCGTTCCACTCCTGATCAATGGTGTCACTCTAGGGGGTACGATCAAGTTTTAAAGGCTCCCTCGGCAAGAAGAAATTCACTTCAGTGTCCCCGGCGGAATCATGTGCAACATTGGAAGCTTCCTCGATTCGGCACCGAATGTCTCAAGGGGCTTCGCAATATACAATCTTTTGGGCTACGGCAATACAGTGATACAAGCAGAGGGCAATATTGGGGCTTCGCAACCGACAGTCTTTTGGGACAACAATGCTCAAGCAATGAAATGTGGAGAAGTCTTATATGAAAGAGACCAAGCTTCAAGGGTCTCCCAACACCTCAAGTCAAAGGTCTCTTGGTTTTAAAATGAGGGCTCCGATGTTATGAATGAATTTGATGATTTTTGTTAGAACTTACAACGAGATCATGAAGGAAGTCTTAGAGAAAAGGAAAAGGATTCAAGGAAATGCCAATATGATAACTCGACCAGAGTTACAGCCAATCCCAATGTTTCTGCAAGTACTGCACCCCCTTCTCCAAGATCAAAAGCACAGGCTGCACCCGAAGATCCATTATTATTTCAACTCAAGAAGACTCAAGCAAACATACCATTTGAGATTTTATCACGCCAAGGCCTTACCTTCCACAACAACATCACCATCTCCCACGACTTTGAATAAGGGCTCCAATGTTATGAATGAATTTGATGATTTTTGTTAGAACTTTCAGCGAGATTATGAAGGAAATCTTAGAGAAAAGGAAAAAGATTAAACATGCTAAACTCACGTGACTGGGTTATAGCGGGAAATGCCTCGGCCAATCCCAATGTTTCTGCAAGTACTGCACCCCCTTCTCCAAGATCAAAAGCACAGGCTGCATCCGAAGATCCGTTATTAGTTCGACTCAAGAAGACTCAAGCAAACGTACCGTTTGAGACTTTATCATGTCAAAACCCTATCATCCGCAACAACATCACCATCTCCCATGAGACATTTCCTGAAGATTCTACTGCATTTTCAACATGGACCCTCCGCCACTTGGGTACCAACCACAAAAAAAGGGCCATTCATCTTCAAACAAGAGGAAGATCACTTTCATGAGCTCTACCCAATGGTGCATCTGCTCTCAATACAATGCCAAGATAAGTTGGAGCTTCACACCGAAAGGTCTTCACATCCTGCCATCTACAAGCTCGCAAACAACAAGCCCACGACACTTGGGGTTTAGTAATCTCTCGAAGCTTGGTATCAATGATCTTCTCTTGGAGCTTGCTCACGTCAACAGCAAAAGGCAATTTATTTGAAAAGGTCAAGAGTCGATTCACCTTGGGGCTATGCAAGTCTCTCATAGTTTGGAATCAAAGGCATTCTATGGGCCTTACAATCAGCAACCCCTTATCTCGGCATCGAATGTCTTTTGGAGCCCCATAACTGACACATCTCTTGGGGCTAGAAATCACATTTCGTTGGACACAACGGCAACGACGACAGAATTCAAGCAAGGCAATCCGGACTTCGATTGAACATGACTTGATCTTGGGTTGGCTTTACAAACACACAATGGTTAAAATGGTTCATCCACGAACTAAAAAAAAATCTTTTTCTCAAGTGTGTGCATATTTTTTTCTTTCTAATTAAAAAAAAAAAGATTTTATTTTCTTTTTTCTTTTCTTGCGCAAAAATTATGTGTTTCCTTTTTGCTTTGCTCCTAGCATTCTCCCCCAGCACTCTCCACCATCCTTGAACTACGCTGGTCTAATTCTCTTAAAGGGATACGTAAGCAGCCTTTTGGTACGACCAACCCATCACCCAGAATACCATCTCACCGACACTCCATCAAAGGCAAAAACAATTCATCATCACCAACATCATCATTCTCCATCCAAGGCGTGGACATTCTTCATCAAAAGCATCAAGGCATCCACCACCGCAACACTAATCCATCCAACGGCAATGGTAAGTGAAGGTATGAATACATCCGAGGCTTTCCTAAAATCACACCGCACACAAAATCACTTTCTCCATTCTTACAAAAATTCTCTCTCATGCAAAACTACCTTCAAATCACACCACAAGCACAATTTCTCTCATAACTACCATTTCACATCTCATACATGTCACAAGCACATATACCTGCAAAGCACACACTTAACAGGTACCACCACAAGGTCAACAGCATCTGCAACTAATGATTTGATCCTTTTTGCGTCTTTGAGAAAGTGATCCGCCGTCAACTACGCCTGCATCCCACAGAGTCAAACAATTACAGTTCAATGACAACAACTCGGTCCATGGTGAGCCGCAAAATCACCACCTTTCCATCAAGCAACACAACAATATCACATATAGGCAGACGGAGCCTCGGTTCCCGCCATCCGCAAACGGATCCCGCATCAGCAAACGGATCCCGCATCAGCAAACGGATCCCGCTTCAGCAAACGGATCCCACATCAGCAAACGGATCCCGTTTCAGCAAACGGATCCCGCTTCAGCAAACGGATCCCGCATCAGCAAACGGATCCCGCATCAGCAAACAGATCCCGCATCAGCAAACGGATCCCGCTTCAGCAAACGGATCCCGCTTCAGCAAACGGATCCTGCATCAGCAAACGGATCCCGCTTCAGCAAACGGATCCTACATCAGCAAACGGATCTCGCTTCAGCAAACGGATCCCGCATCAGCAAACGGATCCCGCTTCAGCAAACGGATCCCGCTTCAGCAAAACGGATCCCGCCATATCCTTTCTATATTAATAAAGCCGCTCACACAAGGAGCGCACCCCTATCCTTCGCAAATTTCAAATTCATGTTTTATCGAGTCTTTGTTTTCTCTTGTCGATGTCCTCGGCGGTTGTCTTTCTTTCGTCGACGCATTTTTGCCTTGCAATCCACGTCACCGAGGGGCTCTGTAGACACCCCGCCTTGGACCTCTCACCCCGATTGCATACATAGTATTTTTATTTTACTTGTTTTTGTTAATTTATGTTACTTCCGTTAAGTTCCTAACTGATTTTGTTAGTTTTGAACTAAACTGCATAACAATATTAATTTTAGAGTCATTTCTGTCTTTCTGTCATTTTCACCCGCGGGCTCCTCCGACACTGTCAACGGGCCGCGCGCGCTTCTCGCCCCAAAGGCCGGACTCGCGCGCTTCCCATTTTGACTGTTACAGATTGCAGCCTTTTCCCTCCATTTTTAGAATCAAAAACACCTCTTTTCATCACATGTTTTATTCCACATTCATCCCCCCTAGCTTTGTAACTCCCAATCCCACACTTCTAGCCATCTCTTTAAAATAAAATATCCTTTTTTATTTTAATGATTTTCTCTTTATTATTTATTTTTCTTTATTTTTTTAGTGGTTAGAAAAGTTTATTTTCCTCTCTTTTTCACCTATTTAAACCCCCTTCTTCTACCTTAGAAGGGGGACCTCAACATTTTCTCTCTAGCCAAAACTCTAGACTTTTAGGACTCTCTTTTTGGACCAAACTTTTATCATCTACAACTACACTATACATAACTTCTCCCAACCAGAGTTCTTAGTAACAAGACTCTACACAAATTGTTCTACAACAATTTCTCTACAACAACACCATTTTCAAGTCCAAGTTTGAAGTCCACTTTCTTAAGGTACTTTATTCTTCTTCTCTTATTTTACATGTCTTAGTAATATATGCAATCCCCATCAATTGGGACATGGCCAAATGACCACTTTACTACATTAAAGTTGGTTAAGGTTATCCCTACATTTTAATCTCTACTTTAATTTACCATTCTTTTCTTAACATAATTGTTAGAATAGTTTGACATGTAATCTTTACCATTAAATAAATAAAACAACTCTCTTTTATTTTCCTTTGTATATTTCACCTTTCTTTTCATTGTAATTGTTAGCACTCGTATATTAATAAATCGAAGGATTTTCTCATGCATTAGAACACCAAAAGTAGCAAGACCCGCGTAAGCGGGGCGGAGTGGGTGTTTAAGTACTTCCCACTCCGTCACCTAACCCCCGAACCCATCTTTTCCCGAATCTCTGGTTTTGTATATAAAATTGGCTTTTTTAGGTTTTTTTTATGTTCCTCTAAAACATAGGTGGCGACTTTTAAAATCAATTAGACATCCTACGATAATTCACCGCTCTAGCCAAGTGGGGTTATCTTGGGGTATCTACAATCGGTCACAGGGGTGATTCGAGAGTTGTAATTATGTGCTTATTTGATTTTCATTCATAAAAAAAAAAATTAAAAATGTTTTGTCACATGTTGGACCTCACACTACGTGCACAATCTCCTATAAATTGCTCACTATCGAGTCGCACAAGTTTATAACCCCAAACCCGTCGAGGCCTGTCCTAGAGAGTTTCAAGCTCCACCCGACCTTGACTCTTTCGAAGCGGTAAACCTCAACCCGTGGCGTAGTTCATGACTACATGCCGGGGGTGACCTTAAGCCTCTCATTAGCCGAGCACAAGCCAACACAATTCTAGTTAGGGTCTAACACTCCGTGACTGAAGTCGGTTTTCATGTGCCGAGATTTCCCTAAACTAATGTCTTCAAAACATACATGCCAAGTGGTTATCATGGACGAAATAAAACTCCGTCCCCAATTGGTTATTATGGATGAAAATAAAAATCCGTCCCCGCATGTATGCTTTACTACATTAATTTAGTTTAATCCCGACATGTGTAGGATTCACAAGCATGATGGAATCCGATGAGTATATGGGACCGCGAGATGGTCTATATACTAGTGTGATGATTCCATTATTTTCTTAGAAACTCAAAAGGGACCCCGTCCCTCCGACTTATAAAAAAAAAAAAAAAGAGTCTTTTCTTATGTGGTTTGAGTCGTGTGCCCAATGTGTGTTCTAAGCCTCTTCATGGACCGAAAGTGTTACTCAAGACTGACAAGGGCCTCTTCTGCAATATAGGTTCAATTGGTACTTACAGAGTCTACTGGGATTCAGCGAATCGGTTAGTTCGTGAAGTGATTACTCCAACAGCTCCAACAACTCCAACAGCAACCATGACCGGCAGCAGCAACACCATGTCTCTCGAGCAGCTTTCAGTTATGGTCCAAGTGCTCTAAGATCAAGTCTCCACTCTTAATAAGGAGGCCCAAAATAAAGATGATCTTTGGCAATCCCACCTCGACAATCAAAGAGAGGCCCACGAGGCCGAAATGAGCAAATGAAAGAAAAGCTCACCAAGCTTGCCAAGGGTAAAGACAAGAAAGACAATGAAGAGTCCGAGTGGACCCAAGGCTTATTTGAGAGCCCTTATGTTAGTGCCCGCACCAAGAAAATGGGGGAACCGAGCACCGAAAACAATGAGCACAAGATGGTTGATTCAATTATGGCTTACATAGATCAACGCTTCAACGGCCTCAACATGGGGAAAAGTCCCGACACGAGCCTTTATCAGTCCTCCATTCTCATGAGCACAATGGCCGCTCTCCCCGACAAGTTCAAAATGCTCGACATCAGCAAGTTCAAGGGCAACTCTTGTCCCATGGCACACATCGAGACTTACATTTGGGCTATGGTACCGAAGAAGGTCTCTCCCAAGGTTATGGCACAATGATTCCCTTTTACTCTCGAGGGGGCGGCAAAAGATTGGTATGAAACTCTCCCGCTCACAATCCGTCTTGATTGGGACGCCGCCATGCTTGCTTTCAAAAGTCAATACCAAGGCAACACCACCCACTGGCCAACCAAGAAAGAGCTCGAGAATACTACTCAAAGGGACAATGAGTCCTTCACTGACTTCACGAGAAGGTGGAATGACAAGCTTGCTGAGATTGTCGAGAGGCCTAACACCAAGGAACAAATGAACATCTTTCTTAAGTGTCTAAAGATTGATCTCCGCACCCACCTAAGTGGGGCTTGCTATACCGATTTCTCACAAATGTATGAGGCGGGAATCCGAATGGATGAGTTGCTCAAGGAAATCAAGAAAAGTGCTCCTAGCTTTCGTTACAAGGCCGCCTCTAACTCCGCAAAAGAGGCTTCAGTTAATGCCGTCACTACCGACAAGGGGAATTACAAAAAGGTTCCTCCTCCACAAGGCAAGAACTTTCAAGATAATCGTGTCTACACTCCTCTCCATGGCATGACTATCACCGAGGCCTTCAAAGCTCTCAAGGACAAAGGGCAAGTTACTCCTCTCTAAGGGTACAAACCCAAGACAATGCGTCCCAACCATGCCTACCACAAGCATTGTGACTACCACCAACATAGTGGCCACACCACCGAGGAATGATTTGTCCTCCGCAATGTCTTCCAAGATCTCATAGACAAGAAAGAGTTCATAGTGCCTAATGGCGAGGATGTCAATGTAATAGAGGTAGGAGAATTTGAGGAGACCACTCATTCAATCCCAATTGTGAATGAGGGCTCCAATATGATGAATAAATTTGACAATTCTTGTTACGTTGTGACTTACGATGAGGTAATGAGGGAAGTACTAGAGAATAGGAAAAAAAAAGCAAGATGAGAACGTCAACATGCTAACTCGATCCGGACGAGTCATACCAAGCAACCCCGCTACTTCTGCACCAAGCACCTCTTCTCAAAGACCGCAAGCTTGCGACACTCCTGAAGACCCTCTATTGGTTCAACTCAAGAAAACTCAAGCCAACATCTCCATTTGGGACCTCATTGCATCCTCAAAGAAGCACCGAGATCTTGTCACCAGTAATCTCGACGACATGTCGATCTCTCCCGATACAACTCCCGAAGACCTTACGGCAATGATAGGTCACATTTATTTTGGAAATGTCATCACCTTTGCCGACATGGACCTTCCACCATTTGGTTCCGACCACAATGAGGCCATTTATCTCAAGGTGAGAGCAAGGGGGAGACCTATCTATCATATAGATACCTGAAGTCGACGCAGTATCACTGCTCTTCTTCTTCTTTTTCTCTTCCTTAAAAGCCTTGCAATTACGTTTCCAGTGACCAATTTCTTGACAATGGAAACAGATTGCATCCTTTTGTGAATCAGGTTTTGCCTCAGAAGCCTTGGCAGCATTTGCCTTGCTTATCTTGGGTTTGACAACTTTCTTACCCTTTCCTTTGGCACTAGCCTTCTTCCCATCATGAACCATGAGCACAGGAGAACCATTCTCCACAATCTTCATTTCCGCACTTTTAATCATACTATGCAACTCAGAGAGATTCTTATCCATTCCATGCATGTTATAATTCATCACAAACTGATTATAACATTTAGGCAATGAATTAAGAATGAGATCCCCATAGCCTTTCATTTTAAGCATGTGAGGACTCACTTGTTGCCCTTCACTCATTTTGCAAAAGTGAATGCAACAATGGTCTTGTACCTCTCTTGCCTAGCTTGCTCTTGAAACATGGCTCTTAACTCCACGCCTATCTCATAGGCTTCTAAATGTTTCAAACTTTGTTGGAGTTTTGAGAACATAGTAGCAAGCATGAGACAACTTACATCTCTAGAATCATTACGATGTTTCTTGTAACTGTCTCTTTCTGCCCTAGGGGCATTGGCTTCTGGTTCAACAGGAAGAGGCCCATCGAGAATGTACAACTTATCTTCTTGCCTAAGAACTATTATTAGGCTACGGATCCAATCCATAAAGTTTGTACCATTCTCTTGGAGCTTATCCCTTTCAAGGATTGATCGCAACGAAATTGATTGAGTGTTGGTAGTCATTATCTACAATTATGCAAAAAAAAAATAAAAATTAATAAGTACCAGTTTCATTAAAGAAATAAACTATGTATTTTTCAAAAAAAATACTCTCACTAAATTATACAACCTTCTTATACTTTAGCCGAGGCTTACGAGGCCCTCAAGGCCAAAGGGAAAGTTACTCCTCTACAAGGGTACAAGCCCAAAATGATTACTGCCAACTGTAGATACCCTGGGGGGCCACGGCTTGGATAGAGCTCGTGAGTTACCCTAGGATGTCTATTTGTACTTTAGAGTCGCCACCTATGTTTTAGAGGAACATAAGAAAAACCTAATGTTTATAGCCTAAGTTTGATTACGAAAACAGAGATTCTTTGTTATAAGGTTCGGTGGTTAGGTTACGAGATGGGAAGTACTTAAACACCCATCTCCCCCAACTAAAGTTGGTCTTTCTTGATCAAAATCTACATAAATGATGAAATGTTATTCTTATTCTTTATGATAAAAGGGGGGTAAAAAAGGGGTGTTTGGAATGTAGGGAGATAACTTCGTGACTAGCTTCAATGAAGTGAAGTAGTCTTTCATATCATGTCCCAAAATGTTTGGGTGATTGAACTTTTGATTTCAAGCAAAAGAAAGAGAGAAGAGGTGAAGTAGAAAAGGAGGGAAAAGAGTAGTCTTTTACCTATACTTCAAATAGCTTCAAGGACTCTTTCAAGAGGTTCTAAGGAAAATGCCTTGTAAGTATTTGTGTATAGTTTTTGTTAATGATTCAAATCTCCCTCTTCTTCAATGGTGAATTAGAGGGGTTTTTATAGGTAAAGAAGGTGTAATTTTGGTGTCAAAACCAAGTCACAAAGGTCAGTTTCCCAGGCAAATTATGTTAAAAGGAGCAAGGGAGGGATTCTTGGACAGAAATCTGTAACTGACACCCAGGTGCGCGCGCCTCCTGCCTTGGTGGCGGGATGCGCGCGCCTCTGGCCCCAAAAGGTGAAAGCGCGTGCCTTGGAGATGGCATAAAAGACAGAATGGGCTACAAAGTCAGCACTGTTATTCAGTTTGGTCCCTGGACTTAACGAAGTCAGTCAGGAACTTAACAAAAGTAACAGAAACTAACGAGAAACACTTAAAATAGGGAGAAACACAAAAATAAAATGTGCAATCGGGGTGAGCGGTCCAAGGCGGGGTGTCTACAGAGCCCCTCGGCGACGTGGATTGCAAAGCAAAACACGTCGACGAAAGAACAGAACATCTGCCGAGGACATCACCAGGCAAAAAGCAAAGACTCGATGAAAACAAGAATCTTGAATTTACAAGGGATAGGAGTGCGCTCCCTGCGTGAGCGGCTTTTACTGATAGTAGGGGTGCGGTGATAGAAATCGGCCCACCGTGGCCTAAATTTAGAGTCCGTATAGAGGACTTGGAGGGACTTGAGAGTCTGCCTGCCGATGTATAGGGACTCGAAAGTTTGCCTGCTGATTTGGAGGTACTGGAGAGTCTACCTGCTGATGTAGAGGGACTCGAAAGTCTGCCTGCTGGTGTAGAGGGACTCAAAAGTCTGCCTGCTGATTTGGAGGGACTGGAGAGTCTGCCTGCCGATGTAGAGGGACTCGAAAGTCTTCCTGCTGGTGTACAGGGACTCGAAAGTCTGCCTGCTGATTTGGAGGGACTGGAGAGTCTGCCTGCCAATGTAGAGGGACTCGAAAGTCTGCCTGCTGGTGTAGAGGGACTCGAAAGTCTGCCTGCTGATTTGGAGGGACTGGAGAGTCTGCCTGCCGATATAGAGGGACTCGAAAGTCTGCCTGCTGATGAGGAGGTGATTTCGGTGGTTCACCGCGGACCAAATTTTGCTATTTTGAAGCTGCATTTTGATGTGCGCTGTCTGGAGTAGCGCTTGCAGTTGACTTTTGCGGGGTGCGGGCACAGTTGACCGCGGACCGGGGAAAACGTTGAGATTGACTTTGACTTTTATAAGAGAGAGAGAGAGAGAGAGACATAACCTACTTTTAGTGGGAGTTTCTATCTTACTTTGATTCATACATACCTTAGGGGCGGACCGAATTAATGTATGCCCAAATGTGTCTCCAAAGGCGGAGTTGCCGTGGCTTTGATGAAGAATGTAGATCCTACTGATTTTGGGAGCGTTTGGACTCTGTTTCTTCATGATTTCTTCTTCTGACAAGGGCCGACTGAGGCGCTTCTAAAGTGGGAGGCGGGCGCCTCAGATGGTGGATGTGGGACGCGCGCGCTTCCCAAGTGGGTGTCGGGAGGCGCGCGCTTATGTGTAGCGAATTTCGGTGCTTGACATTTGCTGGTCAAAAGATCCCCAACAGCTATAAATTTGAACCAATTTCGACCAGTTTGGTCACACAGCAATACTCTGCACTACTTCTCATCTCTTTAAGCCCCAAATTCTTGTCAAGAATGGCTGCTATGACCTTCTCTCTTGAGGTAAAAGTGTCCGTCCCCGAAGGTGAACAAGTGAAGTTCGTCCCTGTTGTGAAGGCACGCCCAAGTCTCTTTGATCGTTTGGGGAAGCCTAACGATGTTGTTGTTGAACCTTTGAGGCCGGCGGCTCGTGTTGAAGCCCCTAGGCCGCGGTATCTTCCGAAGAATAAGAAAGGCAAAGGTAAGGGCCATTCTCCTCATATGTGGAAGCGTCCATACAAGGCTCCAGTTAAGGCCTCTTTTGACAAAGGCAAGGGGAAGGTCGTTGATGAAGCTCCGTCCCATCCTAGTGTCTTCTCTCGTCTTGGCGGTTCCGAGAATGCTCCGCCACCACCTAAGGTCAAAGGCCAAAGCAAGAAACAATGGGTTCCCAAATCGAAGAAAGATTAGACTTTTCTTTGTACCCCAAGATTGCAATTAATAGACCACTTGTTAGGATTTTAATGTTTTATTGTCTTTTATTGCTCAACATATCCGTTGTAATGGCAAGAATGATTTGAGAGATGAATAAAAATTGCATTTTGTTACAACATGATTGGGTAAAAATTATTGTTTTAGACCGCACTCGAAGGTTGCCTACGTTCCTCTCGTAGAGAGGCTCAGGTCTCCGTAGTTCAAACAAATGAAGACCATTTTTATTTTATTTTTGTGCACCCTGTTTTTTGCCTAGACCGCCCTTTCGGTTTTCAATCTAGCGGGCTTCTTTTTTGCACGTGCTCTAATTTTTTCCTAGGCCGCCCTTACGGGTTTTCAACCTAGCGAGCGTTTTTTTTTTTTTAAATGGTCTTTATTTGTTAAGCGTAGAACTTCTTGAGCTTGTCGAGGTTGACATCCTTTGGTAATTGATCACCATCCAAGTCTACGAGTCGGACTGCACCGCCGCTTAGTATCTTTTTGACCACATAAGGACCGATCCATCGAGGTCCCCATTTCCCAAGGGGATTCATGGCATTGGGGGGATGTTGTCTTAGGACCAAATCTCCCACTTTGATGTTTCGAGGCTTCACCTTCTTGTTGAAAGCCCTTGCGATTATTTGTTGATAGGCCCTTGTGCGTTCAAATGCTCTTAACGTCTTTTCGTCGAGTAGGGCTAGTTGCTCGTACCGACATTGCATCTAATCAACCTCATTGACTTGGTTCTCGAGTAATATCCGTAGAGAAGGAACCTCAAGTTCGACTGGGAGTACGGCTTCAGAACCATAAACCAATGAGTACGGAGTTTCTCCCGTTGCTGACCGTATTGATGTGCGGTAGCCCCACAATGCTAGTGGTAATTTCTCAGGCCAATCCCTTCTTGTTGAAGCCATTTTTCGTATGATGACTTCGATTGTCTTATTTGCTGCTTCGACCGCTCCGTTGGCTTGGGGGCGGTACGGGGATGACTTGTGCTTGGTAATTTTGTAGTCAACCAAAAGTGCATCCATTTCTTTCTCGAAGTGAGAACCATTGTCGGATATGATCTCATGAGTAATTCCATATCGGCACATGATGTTGTTCTTCACGAATTCAGCCACTTTCTTGGCATTGAGAACTCGGTAAGCTTGTGCCTCGACCCATTTTGTGAAATAGTCCATGGCGACAAGGATGAATGACTGTCCGTTGCTCCCCGTAGGATGGAATTTTCCGATGATATCTATGCCCCAACAAGATAATGGTCAATGTGTGGTCATGTTGTACAATTGTGAAGGTGGAGCATGTTGCAGATTAGCATGGAACTGGCACTTGGCGCATTTATTGACTTTCTCTATGCAGTCTCTTTCCATTGTGGTCCAATAGTAACCAATACGGAGTATCTTCTTGGCTAACATAATCCCATTCATGTGGGGTCCACACTCGCCTTCATGGACTTCGTGCATGATTTCTTGAGCTTCGAACTCGTTTGCACATAAAATATTGATCCCTTGATGATATCTCTTGTAGACTCGGTTTCCAATCAACACATATCTGGCGGCTAGCTTTTGTAGTGCTATTCGGGTTTTCTCATTGCTGTTCTCGGGAAAGGTTCCGTTGTTGAGAAAATTCATGATGTCAGTGTACTACGGGGGGTTATCTTGGACTTCATTGATCTCAATGTTCATGCAGTATGCCGGACTGGTCCTTCTTGAAATTTTGAAGGGTTTCACCATTTTTCCTTTGGGTATCTCAACCAGTGAGGCTATAGTAGCCAAAGCATCGGCAAAGCGGTTCTTGTCTCTTGGTAAATAATTGAACGTGATGTCTTGGAACTGTTCAACCAATTCCTCGAGGTGTTGACCATACTGTTGGAGGGTCGGGTCTTGGATTCGCCATTTACCCGATGTTTGATTGATAAGGAGCAGGGAGTCACCGAATACTTCTAGCTCTGTGACATTTCTTTCTAGGGCTGCTTCTAGCCCCGCTATGCATGCCTCATATTCGGCAATGTTGTTGGTAGCTTCGAATTCAAGACAGATGGCAATTGGAGTGTAGATGTCCTTTGGATCGACAAGCAACATTCCTATCCCATAACCATGTTTATTGGCGGCGCCCCATCGAAAAAGAGTTGCCACTTATTTTCCTCAGTTGTAGTGCAATCCAAGTGCTCATCGGGAAACTGTAAGTCCTCCCCCTTCACTTCGTCACACGGAAATTCAGCAAGCTGATCACTGAACACTTTCCCCCTGATGGATTTAAGTGTGACGTAAGTGATATCATAGCCGGCGAGCATGAAGTACCATTTGGCTATTCTTGTTGACATGAAAGGCTTCTCAAAGATGTAGCGGAGCAGGTCCACTTTTGCTACTAGCTTGATCGGAAAGGCTTCCATGTAATGTTTGAGCTTTTGTGTAACCCAAACTAGTGCTGCACATGACTTCTCTAAGACAGAGTAGTTCTTTTCGCCTCCTTGAAACCAGTGACTAAAAAAATAAATGGCATTCTCCTTTGTGGAGTCTCGTTGCTCTTGTGCTAGCATAGCCCCAAGGGCTTCATCGTTGACTGTGAGATAGAGCAAGAGAGGATTCTCCTTGTGAGGTGGAACCAAGACTGGGGGGCATGTCAAGTAATGCTTCACTTGGTCGAAAGCTTCTTGGCAAGAGTCCGTCCATTCTAGAGCCACATTCTTCTTGAGTAACTTGAAGATTGGCTCACATATGGAAGTAAGCTGGTGCACAAACCGACTGATGTACTGAAGTATGCCCATGAAACCTTTGATCTCTTTCTGTGTCTTGGGAGGAGGCATGTCAATGATTGCCTTGATTTTTGAGGGATCTGCTTCAATACCCCTTTCTGTGACCATGTAGACAAACTTTTCCTCGGATAACCCCAAAAGTGCACTTTGCGGGATTGAGCCTCATCTTGTGTTAACGAAGCCTTTCAAAGAACTTGCGGAGGTCGATAAAATGTTGACCGTCGGTCCCCTTCGAGTGGATGATCATGTCGTCCACGTAGACCTCGATCTCCTTGTGAATCATGTCATGGAACAAGTCTGTCACGGCCCTTTGGTAAGTAGCCCCAGCATTCCTTAACCCAAACGGCATAACTGTGTAGCAAAAGGTGCCCCACGGTGTTGTGAAAGCAGTCTTGTGTTGATCCTCCTCGGCCATGAGAATCTGATTGTACCCAGCAAAACCATCCACAAACGAGCGGACCTCGTAGGCAGCAGTGGAGTCGACTAGCATGTCAATGTTGGGTAGTGGAAAGTCATCCTTTGGAGAAGCTTTATTCAAATCCCAGAATTCCACACAAACACGAACCTTGCCATTAGCCTTTCGGACTGTGACCACATTGGCTAGCCATGTTGGATACTCAATAACTTTGATGAAGCCTACACTGAGAAGCTTCTCTATCTCTTCTTTGACTTGTAGAGACCATTCTGGCTTGATCTTTCTGAGTTTCTGCTTTGTCGGCTTAGCATCGTCTCTGATCGGAATTTTGTGCTCCGCGACCTTTCTGTCTAAACCCGGCATGTATTTGTATGACCATGCAAATACATCCACGAACTCTCTGAGCAGTGCAGTCAATCTGTCTTTCTCTTCCCCCTTGAAGAAGCTTCCAATCTTGGTTTCTTTCGGCTCTTCATCGGTACCCAGATTAACAACATGCAATTCTTCGTCAGCCCTTGGACCATTTTCACCACGACTACGGACCTGTTGAGCAAGTTCATTTATGTATGTTGTATTTTCGTGGTCTATTTCATTATTATATGAATCGTTATTAACTAGTTCATTAAATTCATTATTAGTTAATTCATCATTCATGATGTTTGCAATCTCGGGGTACTCAGAAAGATCAAATTTTTCATTAACAAAGAAAGGGAACACACGCTCGGCTATGGCCTCCATATCCTCTTGGGTGAGGGTATCGGAAACACACTCGGACTCGAAAGTGAATGTGAAAATGTCTTCCTTTGTAACTTTGCGCGGGATGCACCCCATCTTCTTGACCAAGAAGTCTTCGGATACCATGGGTCCCTTTGTAGAATACCAGTTGTTGATTGGCTCGGAGCTTGGCTGGATCTCACTGATAGTCTCCTTTCTCGTGTCGGTGTCGTAGATGGAATTTACTTGGCACTCGACCATGATGGCCAATTCTTCGAACATGGAGGCTAGATCCATCGATTCTTCCCCCATGGTAATCTCTGTTTCGGACTCTATGGTCACTTTCTTCCCCCACCATTCTTGGGGAGACATGGGAGTTGGTTCCCTTTCAGATTTCTAAATCTCACAGTCGGCAAAGATTTCAAGACCGGGCTTTCTGATGCCCTTTCTGTTAACCCATGGCTCGGGAAAGATTACGTACGGAACCTCTTCCCCTTAACGGACAAAGTAGCCATTCAGTGTCTTGCGGTAAGGCCTTAAATTGGGAATCTCATAATGACGGCCTTCCCTACGAGCTCAGGCCTTTTCATTTTTGATGGCTTGCTCGTGTTTCAAGTCATCTCTGGAAGGTTCGTATCCTAAACCAAATTTGTTCTTGACGAATGGGACCTCCACGGGTTTCATTCTACCCTGTTGGTATTTCCCTAAGCCTAAACCGGGGAAGTAGTCCATATTCCTCATCATACGGAGGACCTTGCGATTGCCGAGGGTCCAAGATCTTTTTCCCCCTTCTTTGTCAATGGCGTTGATTGAGACGCCGGAGAGAGTAGAGTCTGCTAAACCATACTGAATTTGGTGAATGGGTTCCCCCTTTCTGTGGAAGTGACGTTTTCTGCCATAACGGTCACTATTTCATCCCCATTTCTGAACTTCACGCACTGATGGAGAGTCGAAGGGACGGCATTAGAAATGTGTATCCATGGGCGGCCCAAGAGTAAGTTAAATAAAGAAGGCACATTGAGCACTTGAAACGGGACGGACATGACCATGCTCCCAAATTCAATGTCTATTTCCACCATACCCATGACTGTGCGGGTAGTGCTATCGTAACTTCGGATCACTTGAGTAGAAGGCTTTAAGGTTTTGTCTTTTATTTTCAGTGATTCATTTGAGCGTGGCCACGCATTTCATCAATCTCACTCTTTGAGTGGCTGTAGACACCTCGCCTTGGACCTCTCACCCAGATTGCACGCTCAATTCGTGTTTTTACTTTATTTTAAGTGTTTTTCGTTAGTTTTTGTTACTTCTGTTAAGTTCATGACTGACTCCGTCAGTTCTGGGAGCTAAATTGAATAACAGATCTAACTTTCTAGTCCATTATGTCAAAAAAACCATTTCAGAATTGGGCGCCTCCGCCCTTTTGGGTCAGAGGCGTGCGCCTTCCGCCCTCAAGGCAGGAGACACGCACTTCTGGTTATCAGTTACAAATTTTTTTTCCAAGAATCTCTCCCTTGCTCATCAATGTCGATTTTGCTCGGGAAATCTCTGATTTTCGACTCTGTTTTGGCACCAAAAACATCATTTCTCACCTATAAACACCCCCCTCTTCATCCATTACAAAGGACCACTTTTTGAAAATCATCACAAAGAAGATTAAGCATCTTGATAATTAGGCATCTCCTACTTTTGAAGTTCTTGAAGAGTTTAGGTATTTCTCATCTCCATCTCTCTCTCTCTCACTCTCTCTCTCTCTCTCTCTCTCTCTCTACTTCATCTCCTTCTACTTATTCTTATTTTCATTAAACGTGCAATCAACCCAAACATTTTTGGGACATGACACCAAATGTTGCTTCACCTCATTGAAGTTAACTAAGGCGTTATCTCCCTACATTCTACCCCCTTTTCATCCCCTAAATAATCTTTTAAAAAGCAATAGGAAGTACACTTTTATCCATGTAGAACACTAACTTGCAAGACCGACATTAGTCGGGTAGGATGGGTGTTTAAGTACTTCCCATTCCGTAACCTAACCCCCGAACTGTTGGGTTTCGTACAATCATGTGCAGCGGAAGAAAGACATGAATAAAACTCCATAGCCTAGATCCGCTATGAACAATAATTCATAATATCAAGATGAAAGAAACTAACCCTTGTAGATCGTTATGTAAAACTTGGATTAAGCGTTCAGAGAAACGCCCTCTACCGGTGATCCACACAACGAACAGATTTCAAGAACGCTTTCTTGAACTTGACTGCTAGGTCTTCGGATTGATAAACGATGTTGAAGAACGATTCTTCAAAGCTCCTAATGATTATTGTGACTTGATGATTGGGAATTATCAAACACAATGATCCTAGTATATTATGTGTATTTTCTTTCTCAAAGAAAGAGTTTGGAATTGATCAAATCAATAGTTAGGGAACAATTCCCGTCAGTTCACAATATATACAAGGGGTGTCCAAAACCCTTAGGACTTAGGTCTTCTTGTCCAACAAGAATTGACTTAAAGTAAACTGACTGCCGGGGGGGCAGTCGTACGGCGGCAAGCTAGCCATGCGGCACCTAGCCAGCCGTACGGTTGTCCTGGTCAGTTTCCTCGTTTTTCACTCCTTTTAATTATCCGTTCTGCGTGTGTGACCCAATAGGATTATACTAAGGTTGCAACGAGTCTGAACTAGTCAAACCTCGTAAATCATAAGCGGACTCTAGCAAGCCATTATGACTACCCAATTAGTATAACTTTGAAATCCAAAGTTTCCTAAATAGAACATAACACAATCTCTTTGTTTCACGATGTCTATTGAACGTAAGCCATGGTCAATGGTCAACCTACATAGTTCAATGCTTTCTCGATCCCGAATGTATTAATAATACAAATCTTATTTGAGCATGGCCATGCATTTCATCAATACCATTCATCGAGTGGCCAAAGCTTGACATCTCTCTTGACGAGGAACAAATCACATATTGGCTTATTACTATTCCCTACATGATTCCGATTACGCCAATCATATTCTTTATAGCTATCCGGTTAGGGATAACGTTTGAATATGTCAAACGTAATGTTCATCAAGTGGAAGGCTATGATAACCTCAGGTCTATAGATTCCAGTGATATAACTATATGAGACTTAATTATGACATAATGACCATGACATAAATCTCATAGGGGTCAGTCCAGTATTTGTTCTCCAACAAATACCCATAAGTCTAATTGTATCTCATACACATAATCATCACATGATTATCTATTAAACTTATACTAAAATTAATCATAATTATCAGGGATGGGGATTATTATAATAAACATGCAAAAGATATAATAATCAAACATTCAATATCTTTATTAAAGCATAAGCAAGTGATAACATTAATCGTTCATATAACGTGCCTAGAGCATACAACACCAACACGAACCTCATAAATGAATCTCTGGTTTTCGTATAAAATTAGGCTATATTAGGTTTTTCTTATGTTCCTCTAAAACATAGGTGGCGACTCTAAACAACTAAAACTGAGTTAGACATCCTAGGATAACTCATCGCTCTAGCCAAGTTGTGGTTTTCCTGGAATATCTACAGTGGCCTAAGCAGATATCACTCTTGAGGGAGGGACAAATCTCATCTTAACTTTTCATTCTTTCCTACAAGAATCCGATTATGCCAATCATAGCCTTTATAACTACCTTGTTAAGGGTAGCGTTTGACAATATCAAACATAACGTTCATCATGTGGAAGACCATGATAATCTCAGGTCTAAGGATATCAAATGATATAACTATATGAGATTTAATTATGATATTTGACCATGACATAAATCTTATACTGGGTCATGTCCAGTACTCGTTCACCAACAACTACCCATAAGTTTAATTTGTATCACATACACATGATCATCGATTAAACTTATACTAGTTCTTTATAAGTACTATGGACGGGGATTATTATAATAAACATGCAAAACATATAATAATCCAAGGTTGTTATCTCCATAATAAATGAGAACATGACATAATGTAAGGCCTTTCTCAAGGGCCTAGGGCATAATCTCCAACAATCTCCCGCTTGCACTAGGCCCAATCAACGTGTATCCAATACCCATTGAGCTTAGCTTATGACCATCATAACAACATGTGGAAGAAATTTTGTAAGTAGATTATCCTTGTTATTGTTATTTGGTATTTTGCATATCTTGACATTTTCCTTATCAACGATTTTGGAACAAATAGAGTAACGACCATGCTAATTTAAATCAATAATATAATTTAAGTTAATGCACTGGTCCATGCTCGGCCGGTGTATAGACCTCACATCTTCACAACTTTTCGATGACTATTTGGTCTATTCAAATCGTATTAGGAACACCAATGACCAAATGGTTTAGTATTATCGGGTGGGCTTGTTAAAGATTTATTTTTAGAAAAGTCTTGAGCAATTGATCTATAATAGACTCTATCTTGCTTCGGGTGAGGATTTTGTTACACCTTACCACTTATTGACTTTATAACTAATATTGATAAGCCCGAGCCTAACAGACTGGGTCCAAGCTCGGGTGGACCAGACAAAGCTAACCTAAACCGAAGAATACAAAAAGAACCAAACCGGCTTGGTCCAGAGAAGACTCTAGTCAGAATCAGCCTGAGGTAATAAGCTCGCTGTGGGGACACCAGCCTCCCGCTACCCCTCAAACGAAGTCTCCAAGCCCGAGTTATCTTTCCGTACCAAGTACAGTCCAACTGGCATATACGTCCAAATGGACGCTAACGCGTCATACCTGTCGGACCACAACTGGGAGTCATGGTTCCATATCTCACCAACGACATCCCACTTTTTAGTGTTCTTTCCTGACAAAGCCAATAAGATCGCAACACGTGGCATAGGAAGGACAAAGACGGTTAATGCTCAGATCTTATCCTTTTGCTCTCTCTCTCTCTCTCTTTACCTATAAATACTTCTCCCAAGGGCAAGGTACGTGCTCTAACCCTAATTACACACACTAAGCATTCAAAAGTCTTTCCTTAGGTTTTCCTCAGAGATCTTACTCTCATACCCGAGGGTCTAGGCCGGATTCAAACCTTGCTCTGGTCTTAACGGTGTTCTTGTTTGTGTTAAAATTTAGGAACAGGAAACATCAAATTCGGAGATCATTCTTCTTGACCCCAAAAGTCAGGGCATCATCAAATATCAGTTTTACTTAACCCTCCATCCAACTTAAGATTCAAAATCATTTTGGGACAAAAATTAAGTAATGTTTTATAATAAAATATACTCTCTGTATCAGAACAAATTTCTCATTTTGTCATTTTTTGTGTGTTATTGAAAACTCCCACTTACCTAAAAAGGAATTTTGGGTATTCTATTGGAAACTCCCACTTACCAAAAAAAAAAAAAAGATTCACTTCAATTCTCTCCCCTTCCCCTTCACAACAAATATCCACTTACTATTCTCTACCCACTTTTTCTCTCTTTTTCCCACTCACACCTTTTCCAACATAATTCCTTAATTTTTGTTCATTATATTTTATGGGAAGTTTATTTTGGAATGGAGAGAGTAAAAAGTAAGAGAGAAAGTGGAGTAGGGAATAATTAGTGGATATTTGTTGTATACTCCCTTCGTCCCTCTTTAATCTACAAAATTTGCCATTTTAGTTGTCTCACTTTAATCTACAAAGTCCCAAAAATGAAATGTTTTACTCCCTCTGTCCCTAAATGAGTGTCCATTTTCAAGAAATCTTTGTCCCTAAATGAGTGTCTTTTTTTAACATAACTTTCTCCCTAAACGTTTTTTTTTCGAAAAAAATTTCACCGGTTTCTTTATACGTGCAAAACTAAAGGTTTTGAAAGGAGATTACAAGATTATATATGAATCGTTGTTACTAAATTGTTCAAAAAGTTGAGATTTTCAGTGTCCCTTAAAATGAAATTTGGACACTCATTTAGGGACAGAGGGAGTAATACTTTTAAAATAATGGGACTCACTTGTCATACTCACAACAACTATCCACTTACTATTCTCTACCTCACTTTATCTCTCCCACTCAACTATCTACACTCACAACACAATAATTTTTTCACTTTTTCCTTAAATAATGTGCCCAACCCAAAATTTATAAACTAAAGAGGGACGGAGGGAGTAAATGATATGTAGGACCCATTAAATAAAGTAGTATAAAAAAAACTTTCTTTTTTGAGATTTTGACTCTTAAAGTTGAGATATCTATTTGGGAAATTTTTACTCTTAAGTAATGAGACGAAGAGAGTACTACCTCCGTCCCAGCTCAATGTGCACTTTTACTGTTCATATGGTCAATTCATTCAAACTTTGACCATTATTTTGTGAAAATCTAGCTATTATTATACAATTTTAAAGGTTGTTATTGTTTTATTATTAGGAATAGTACAGTAACATCTTTCAAAATTGCATAGAAATATATATATTTTCATAAAATTAAGGTCAAAGTTCAATCAAGTTGACCACAAAAGTCAAACAGAGCACATTGAGCTGGAACGGAGGTAGTATATATTAACATGGTCCCACATATATCGTCTTCCAACTAATATCCCAAAATAAATAAATGCCGCACTTTTTTGTATGCTAATAAGCAAGAACTTTGAATAATATTTTTAGGGTAATCTAACTAACGTAATAAAATTATAAAGTTTGTAATTGATACGCTATTTAAAATACTAACAATAACAATTTCTAAATTTTCATCAGAATAATAAAATTAACTTAAAAATAGTAATTAGCATTCGAATTCGAAAAAAAATGCAACATTTATTATGGAGTAGAGAGGGGGAGTATCACATTAGAAGATAATCCTAATTTTAAAGAACTTAATTTTAATTTACAAACGCCAGTCAAAGTTGGCAACATGGGTTGGCAATAGTCAACCCACAAAGACAAACTGAGAAATCTAGTAAGATAGAGATGAACAGCACAATTGCGAGTCACAAACAGATGTGAGTTGTTTCAACTCATCTCAAGCATTAGACATCATCCATTGATCACCTTGGTGATGAACATTGTTCTCTAAAGTCAACAAATCTCCATTACCAAACACATTCCTCTGTCTCTTCTTAAACGCAGTGGCTTGTGAACCAACGGGGCTCTCGTTTGTTGTCAAACAGCTGTCGACGGAACAATCACCGATTCGGGCCGGCAAGTTATTAGGTATTTCTGGTAGTGGAGGAATTGATATCATCACCCCACCGAGAGGGGTGTCGTTAGCAACTTTGATTGCTAGTTCTGACAGCTCTTCTCTTGCGGCTTCCAGTCCAGCCGTGGCTGCAGCTTGGTCGTTAAGAGCTTTACAAGCTTTCTCTAAGATGGATTGTAGGTACTTGCTTTGTGTTTCGATCCGGAGTTGGAGACGGCGCTGGACCTGAATTTAATGGAAATATTAACTTGAGGGCATTATTGGAATATAAGGCCTTGTTTGATTTTCCATTCAGAGCCACTTAATGGGGTGAATGTCTGAGAGAGTCAGACCTTGTCTGTTTTTTTTTCAGATTCAGATCTAAAAGCATCTGAATTGCCTCTTAATGTTCAGACCTAAAATGAAGTCTGATTTGCCTCTGAATTGATTTTTTTTCAATTTATATTTTTTCTTAAACTCATAATTCTAAAGATATCCAACTAAAACACTATATAAACAACTATTCACGTCATTTTTCTACTTCATTCAATGTCGTAATCCTAAATTCAGATGTGTATTCAGACGAATAATCAAACAGTTTGAATAATTCAGAAATCAGCTTTCAGACGCTGCCTCTTATCAATTCAGATATGCATTCAGATTTCAGGACTTAACACTTAAAAAAACAAACGCCACCTAAGAGGTACATTATTGGAATAAAAGAGGTACATTATTGGAGTAAAAGAGGTGTAGGGTGAAATGTGAACGTTAGGGTTGGAAGTTAAGAATCATGAACTTTTAAAGTAGAACATCATTTCCTCCCCCGCCCCACAGACAAAAAAAAGTTACTTGTACTCCCTCTGTTCCAAAATCCCAAAATGATCTTTCCATTTGACTATTCAAACATTTTAAGAATATGAACACTTGTTTCACTAACCATGTTTTGTTTATGCACTTTTAAGCCTAAATTGTAGAAATGGAAAGAAGTTTCTGGGACAATGAGAAATGGCAAATGGGAAGATCATTTTGGAACGAAGGGAGTATTACATTTGCAGAAAGGTTTAGTTCTTGAAAAGGGGATTGGCCCATTGCAGGGTTTGGGAGGGATCTATTTACGCAGTCGATGTTACACAGGTCTGAGATATGGTATCTAACCCGTGTTCTCGAAATCAAACAAAATCCAAGCTTAAACCTTTGGGCCAAAACTTCAACTTTTATTTATGCAGAATCCTTGAATTAAAATGCAGCCTTAAATTACTTGTATTAAATTTGCAGAAAGATCTAAAACAGTTTGAGCAATATAAACTTTGAGCTAGAAAACATGCAATTTTCAATGTCCTAGGCTGCTTATAACTGATACTCCCACCGCCCATATATATTGTCCACATTTGAATTTTTCAGTCAACACAAGTGAATTTTGACCAAACATTAAAGTCAATCTAATCATTCTACTAATATTTTATAATGTGGTAATGATAACTAACTAAATAATTTATCAATTACAATTTTTAAAATTTCATTAGAATAATTAGATTGACATTAGTATTTGGTCAAAGTTCACTTGTGTTGACCCAAAATTCAAATGTGGACAATATAAATGGGACTGAGGGAGCATTAAATTAAATAAACAAATAAAATGACAAAGAAGCCATTGACGCTGCTGAGGGTCTAATACATGCAGCCTTGAGAGCAATGGATCGACTTTACCAGAATACAAAGGCTTGCCAACTTCATGAATTTCAAAGAGGCGCGCATTGAAGAAAAAAAAGAGAGTAATAAATAAGCACTACCTCCGTCCCAAAATTAATGATGGTAACTTGTTTAAAAGAAACCAATGAATGCTAAAGGTGAATAAAGCTGAAGACAATTATTGCAATTTTAAGAACTAACCTCTAGCTGATCATGCAGTCTTCGCTGAACTTCCATCTGTACTCGCAGCGCTTCTGTAACCTGGAAGCCACTGCGTGGAAGATCTAAAGCAGATTAAAAAAAGTTGGGTAAAGCACAAATAAGTTTTGACGCTTGAGCTTTTAGAAATAAACTTACTCGTTCAAATCTTGTGCCATGATTCTTGATGATGAAGATGTAGATGAACCAGTGTCTTGACTCTCAGCAATGCAAGATGCTGCAATTCCAACTACCCTTTAGTAGTTAACCAATGAAAGGTTTCTAATAGTACTCCCTCCGTCCCAAAATGATAGTCTCATTTCTCCATTTTGTTTGTTACAGAAAGTTAGTTCCATTTCCAAAATTAAGGCTTCAAAATCACTGAATTTCCAAAACTTACGATGTTACCTTACAATGTTTGAAAAGTCAAACGGGACTATCAATTTGAGACGGAGGGAGTATTATTTATCAGTGCAAGAACTTAAACGTCTAGCATCGTCACAGAAAAGTCAACCATATTTCTCCTTCAAATGTGGAAAATAGTGTGATTGTTTTGTTTTAACATAGAAACGCACCCCACAACCACATTCCCCTAATATTGCACCATTTAAAGACGGAAGTTTCTCTAAATGCTATGCATCACAGCAGGTTAAGGTTAATACCATCTTTGGAGTTCTCCGTAAATTCTTTGCAGGATTGCTTCCCCAGTCTGTATTTCTGCACAAACAGAATTTAAATTACAAAAGAGACATGTGCATGTAAAGGGATTAGTAAAACTATTAGTTGTCTATAAAGATAAAAGGCAGTGTCAATCAGCATTCAAAACTGCCAGAACCCTCTTTCAAATGGAGAAATTCAATCATCCTTCCATTCTCACGTGTATGCGTGTTTGATTGAAAGCAGGAAGAGTCGTAGAGACATTCTGGTAAAAACTACTCCCTCCATCCCAAAATGAATGTCCGAAATTGCTCTTGATCAAAAGCAAATTCGGACATTCATTTTGGGACAGAGATAGTCGATAATAAAACTGCATTCACGCAATTGGTAATACAAGGAAACAACAAACCTGAAGATGCGACTTCAAATGATAGAGTGTGAGGCCTTTGACCCCCATTGTTCTCATGATTGTTTTCGGTGTTGCTTCTGCAAAATATATACCAGATAGATGATGAACATTAGCACGTTGTCCAAGTTTAATAAAAAAGTGGAGAAAAGAATAATGACACACACACACAGTACTCATATAAGGCATGGCTCAACTAAACAGAAGCAGTTCAAAATGTGCCAATCTGTTCACGTTAGTACATAAAGTATGATCAAGAAACAGAGAAATAGCATCTACTTACAACTTTCAGAAAAAGCTCTTGCATATTTGTTGGTAGCTTTATGTTGACCATGTGAAATCCTAGAAATTTAATTACCATATTCATAATAAAATCCTAGGCCAGTAGAAGAGTCCTAATTGGAGGTGGTGTCCATAAACTGGAAGGAACATGAAATATGAGTACTATTATCCATTTCTTTTCATGTCTCACAAGCCTGGATTGATCAATATCTACTAGTGAACTACAAAGCCGCATACCGCTACCATTTTGAGTCACGAGATAGATAAATAGACACATTCCATTGTACATTTATCATACAACTTTTAACTACTTGCCCTTAGTATGGAATCATCAACTAGCGAGACCCAATGTTGCATCACTTGGGTCTTTATAATCAACCAATAGTCATATTGATACCCTCGCATCATATTTCAAATAACAATAATAATTACTCACCCTGTCCCTAAATGAATGTCCATTTTCAAGATATTTTTGTCCCAAAAAGAATTTTTTGGAAAGAACTTTGTCCCTAGACCTTTTTTTACCAATTTTTTTCACTAGTCTCTTTATACATGCAAAAATTAATGTTTGGAAAGAAGATTACATGATTATATATGAATCTTTGCTACTAAATGTATGAAACGTAGAGATTTTCAGATGTCCCTTAAAATGAAATTTGGACATTCATTTATGGACAGAGGGAGTACTACAAATCCTACATAAGAACAAACAGAGAGCCTATGCGTGTTAATACTCAGAAGATACAAGATCCCACTTCACCTATAAGTTGTGGTTTGTTTAAGTATTGGGGAAAAAAATACGAGGGATCCTTTGACTTCACATTAGCAATATTGTACAATCTAGTTGAGATTCCTTACAAGGGCAGTTAAGGGTGGTTAGAGCTGAGAACTCCTTCATAATTGATCTTATTACTTAATTTATTAAAATACAAAAAGGATTATGGATGTGAAAATTGTTAAAATTAAGCTCAGGAATAAGCAAACTTCGAGAAATTTTGGGACAGAAAAAGACATATCTCGTGCTAAAGGCAAACACAATCATTTCACCAGGATCAAATCATATCATCACCATGAACATAAAGTTATTCCAGGGTATATCTCTAATTTCTTTCCCAACATTAAAGGAAAATTAGCAGTAGCAAAAAATATAATGATATACAAGAAGCTTCTGCTCATATAGTAACAAAGTGCAGAAGCTTCTTTTGTCTGTACTATCGCAAAGCAAAACTCCTAAGACCATTGAAATTTTTGGACACAGTGGCTCAATTATACTACTCCCTCCGTCCCATAACTATGTGACAAATTTCTTTTTTGGACGTTCCATTGATAAGTCACACTTTCCTAAAATAGCAAAGAATCTCTACTATCCATCCCACCCATTCTCTCTCTTACTTTACTTTTAGTATACTCACAACACCAATCAACCTACTATTCTCTACCCCCACTTTCTCTCTCCTACTTCGTTTTTCAAGCCCACAACAACTGCCCACTACTATTCATCCTTTAATTCCCGTGCACAACTCATTTTGTGGACATAGTTATGGGACGGAGGGAGTATATCTTAAGTTAACCCCCCCCCCTCCTTTTTTTCATATTTCACACCTGTAATGAGAGTTTTAGGAAAACTGGAAAAAGAAAGTAAAACAATAATACTCCATCAGTCCAAAAGAAACAAAAGTTGTCTTTGTTATCTCAAACTTAATGATGAAGTAGCATTACTTTGTTTGCACCTTCATGAAATTGAGCAAAAATTAAATAAATTTCTATTTCCAGAAAACCTGTTTTTCTTTCTGGAAGGACAGAAATAATAAATGCGACTCATCTTTTAGGGACGGACTTAGGAATAATTGCATTAAAGTAAGACAAGTCTTTACTGTAGTTAAGATAACAATCTACTCCATAAACATTAAAATTGCAAACTGTTGAATCATTTACTCATTTATAAAATAATCAACCTAACTTAGAACACGTTTCTAAAAAGTAAGTCAACGTTGTAAAGTCAACAAAACCAGCAGAATAATACATTTATGGTCGATAATGAAAATTGCTTTTGCAAAGAAAACACCCACAAAATAAGTTATAAGTAAAAATTTAAAGGAAAGGAAATAAAAGCAAAAAAAACACCCACATAATCAACAAAATTAAAATTAAAAATTAAAAAGCCAGAAAAAGGGAGAAAGAAAAAGAACTGACTATCAGGGCCACCGAGTTGAGTAACAGCATCGACAAATCTATCATGAAGCTCGGCCGTCCACCGGAGACGGGGTTTCGGATCCGTAGTCAAAACCAAGCAAGGATCACCCCCAACAAAGCTAGATGGGTCAAGCTGACCCGTTGAGTAATCCCCAATACTCCCGTCCATCGGCAGTGAGTGAATACCGGAGTACATTTCCTCACCCGCCGGAGAACGCTAATGGGTCGCCTTCTTTCTTTTCTCCGGCGGTGGATTGGGTTGATTGATTGAGAGAGGAGGGGAGGGGGTGAGATTAATTTGAGTTGTGGGGATGGAGTTTTGAGGAGAGAAAGGCACAGGGCATGCAGGGGGGGGGAGGGGAGGAGGACAGCGATGTGTTGTTGTTTACTGTCTCGTTTTGGTCTAGTCTAGTCGTTCTGTCTCTGTCCTTTCCCTTTCTTTCTTTCTCTTCTTTTTGAGAGAGTGTAAAAGTAATCTGAGATGAGATCACATTTACCACTTTTATGTACTATTTTGTGTACCACTGGTGATCCGATGGCTATTATCATTTATGATAAAAACTTGATGGCAATTTAAATAACTCATAATCGTTGGATTACTAATGGTACACCAAGTGGTACACAAGTACAAGTATGGTACAGGTGATTTCGTCTCAAGTAATCTGGTTGGCATTTTCTTGCTTTCTACTCCCTCCGTTTCATGAGAACTGAGACTTATTTCCCTTTCCCTTTTCGTCCGTTTCACCTCAATTGAGACGGCCAAAATGGCAAACTTTTTAATATTTTATATTCACTCAACCCCACCACTCATTCTCTCTTTATTCTCCACCACTCATTTTATTCAACCAACACTACTATTCACCCTGGTTGGATAGGTCACCGGTCACTACAATAAAAAGGTGAACTACTCCCTTCCCTCCGTCACAGTTTAAGTTTTTTACTTTTTTTTTTGTTAATCTCTCAGTTTAAGATTTTTAGTTGTTTCATTCATAAATAGAAAAATATAAATAGTGCTTTGAGGAATCTTTGTTATTTGTTACAAAAAAAAAAAAAAATTATCTAACTTCCTTTTCACCCATTTGCTTTATTAATAGTGTTTAGGACAATTATATCCTCACCTCCCTACTTTTGTTGACCAATTTTTCTTTATTTTTCACTTGATTTCTTAATAAGCGTGCAAAGTCAAACTAAAAACCTTAAACCGGGACGAATTGAGTATCTTTTTTTATTTTTTATATGTGCAAACGTAAAGTGGATAAGTGGATATGGGTAACACGAGTAGCCCGGGTCGGCCCTTGTTTGATCAAACTCGCAGGTCAACGAGCTTAAGCCCGTTTGTAATGTGTGAGCCCGCAGGCTGAACCCGGTCTGGCCCTCTTGCAAGTCCCTAGCCCGCCTCTCCCTTAAACCCTTAGGCATTATCCAGCGGGTTTTTTTTTTTTTTAAATGTGAGAAAATACAGAAAAAATACAAAAATATTGAAGACATTTAAAGTATTAAACATACTCCATTTAATGAATAAATTATTAAAAAATTATATATGCTCCATTTTAATAGGGAAATAATGGTATTTTGGAAAAAAAAAATCAAAAAAAAAAAAAATCAGACGGGCGAAACGGGTTTTCAAATCTCGCAGGCTTAAATGCGGTTCATTCGCAAATAGTGAGGTCTGGCCCGTCCGCTTAATAGACAGGCTAAGGGTCGGGTTTTCTCTGCAGGCTCACAGGTACGGGCTTGGTGGGCCATGGGCTAGCGGGCCGGCCGCGGGTTTGGGCCTGAAATGCCTATCTCGAAAGTAAAGGGAGAGATTGGACTTGGGTCTGTTACATGATATAATAGACCGTAGGGGGAAGGGTTACATCCATTTTCGCTCCACTCCTCCATCCTACGGTCTCGATTCTATTAGAGCTTATTTGGTGTGTAGTTGAGATTGCTTCGAAAATTTATGGTTACACATATTTCAAAAAGTTCTCATCTGTCGAATATAAAAATAAGTTAGGTGGAAAGATTGGGGTCTTAAGGAGGAGGTCGGGTTGTAATGATGTCTGATGCATGCAATTCAAACTCTCGGGAAGTTTGTTGTATTAAATTACAAAGATCTTTGTATAGTTTAAAACAATCAGGAAAAATGTGGTATAACCGTCTTAGTGAATACTTGGCAAAAGAAGGATACACGAATGATCCTATTTGTCCATGTATTTTCATTAGAAAGTCGGTTTCAGGATTTGTAATAATTGTTGTTTATGTTGATAATCTCAATATTATTGGAAGTCCAGAAGAACTTTCAATAGCTATTAATTATTTAAAGAAATAATTTGAGATGAGAGATCTAGGAAAGACAAAGTTTTGTCTTGGCCTACAAATCGAGTACCTTAAACAAGGTATACTTGTCCATCAATCAACTTATACAGAAAAAATCCTGAAACGTTTCTATATGGACAAATCACATCTATTGAGTACCCCAATAGTTGTTCGATCACTTGATGTGAAAAAGGACGTGTTTCGGCCTCGAGAGAATAAAGAAAAAATCATTGGTCCAGAAGTACCATATCTTAGTGCAATTGGTGCATTAATGTACCTCGCTAATAATACAAGACCTAATATTGCCTTCTCGGTCAATTTATTAGCAACACATAGTTCCAATCCAACCAGACGACATTGGAATGGAATAAAACACATATTTCGTTATCTCCGAGGAACTACTGAGATGTGCTTATTTTATTCATATAATTGTGGATCACATCTTATTGGCTATGCAGATGCAGGTTATTATCTGATCCCCATAAGGCTCGATCTCAGACGGGTTATTTATTTACAATTGAATCTACAGCTATATCATGGCGTTTCACGAAACAGACTTTAGTCGCCACTTCATCAAATCATGCTGAAATTATAGCAATCCACGAAGCAAGATGCGAATGTGTTTTGGTTAAGATCAATGATTAAACACATACGAGGGACGTGTGGATTGGCTTTGGATTTGAAAAGTTCAACAACATTATTTGAAGACAATACAACATGTATAACTCAACTCAAGGGTGGATATATCAAAGGAGACAGAACAAAGCATATATCACCAAAGTTTTTCTTCACTCATGATCTTCAGAAAAATAGTGAAATTGATATTCAATAAATCTGTTCAAATGACAATCTTGCGGACTTGCTTACGAAGTCATTACCAACTCCAATATTTGAGAAATTAGTGCATGATATTGGAATGAGGCGACTAAGAGATCTTGAGTAATGTTTTATTCAGGGGGAGTATCTAGAAGATACTAAGATTACATTGTACTCTTTTTTCTTCGTGTGGGGTTATTTTTCCCACTGGATTTTGTTACCCGCCAAGGTTTTAACGAGGCAATGAGTGTTGATTGAAAAGATTATGCGTTTTACTCTTTTCCTTTGAGATTATTTTTCCCACAGGGTTTTTGCTTTATGGAAGCTTACAGAGGAAACTAATTTCCACCTATAAATAGTAGGCTCTAGTTTTCATTTCAATACACCTCAGAAGTTATTAACTTCTATCTTTCTCTCTTGTATACTATCTATAATAGTCTTGAAATAAAATATTCTCTATTAAGATTCTGCTCTTAATTTTACAGTTTTATAACAGGGTTAAAATTAAATACAATTCTAAAAACATTAGGAGGTGGTCTCTTATGAGAACACATAGATCCGTCTCATAGAAGAGACGGGTCAACCCATGACCCGTGTACATCATTCTCTGTGAAGCATATGATCCCAACCAATGATCTACTCAAAATATGTCACGTGACAGCGACCCATGGCCCAATTTTATTTTATTTTTACAGAAAACAAAAAAATTGGTTTTATATATATATACTCCCTCCGTCCCACCTCACTTGAGACTTATTTCATTTTGGTCCGTCTCACTTCACTTGAGACTCCCCAAAATAGTAATATTTTTATAATTTTATATTCAATCTACCCACCCACTCATTCTCTCTCTTCATCTTTCACCACACAATTCATTCAACCAACATACTATTAACCCCACTCATTCTCTCTCTTCATTTTCTACCACACATTTTCCTTATTTATTCTTTTTCCTTAGTTATTGTGCCCACCTCTTAGGTCTCAAGTGAGGTGGGACGGAGGGAGTATACTCCCTCCATCCCACTGAAATTATGATTTTTGAGTTGGGCACGGGGATTAAAGAAAAAGTGTTAGTGTAGGTGTTGTGAGTATGAAAAGTGAAGTAGGAAAGAGAAAGTGGGGTGAGAATAATGAGTGAAAAGTTGTTGTGAGTGTGAATGTGGGTCTCATTAAATAAAACGCTTCTATTTTTTGGTTGTCTTAGTTCGAATGGGACACCAAAAATGGAAATTTGTCCTAATTCGAGTGGGACGGAGGGAGTATATTTTTTTTATGGCATTTTTTTTCGTTTGCCAAAAGTAATACGTAGTATAACTAAATGTAACAAATGTGTTACTTATAAAGTAACATTGTTTATAAGTAAACATAACACCAGTTGTACCGAGAAAAAAAAACTCATTTTACTCATTTTTCAACTGTAATACTAACTATAAATACGTGTAACACTAATAATAACTCAATGTAATTATCGTTATACTGAAATGTCATACTAGTATTTTTGCAGATTTTTTTTTTAGTATTTTGATTTTATATTTTGAAAGAAAGTAGCATTTGAAAAATAACAACTTATACACATGAATGTAATTATTCGTACAAATAAATGTAACACTTTAGTAGATGAAACTGTAACAGGTTTCTATTGATAATATAATAATTTTACATGTATCATGATAAATTGAACACATTGTAACTTATTATTTGAAAACATATGAATATACTATTATACAAGTAAACGTAATTGTTTTATAATGTTATTATACAAGTAAAATAGGGTGAATTACATTTTAGGCCCCAAAGTTTGGGGGGTGTTCCTATGATGGGCTATAAAGTATCTCCGTTAGCATTTTGGGCCCCAAAGTTGTCATTTTTTGTCGAGTTGGGGTTTTTAACCAATTTTGTTACAAAAACTCGTTAAATAGGCACGTGCCACACACATGCCACCTAACGGATGATAGTTTGAAATTTACTTAACTTATAGGGGGTTTACTGCACATTCTTAAATTTAGTGGGCTTAAATATTAAAAATTCTTTTCCAAATAATTAACGAATATGGGCTTAAATATTACTCCCTCTGTCCCTAAATGAGTGTCCATTTTAAAGAAATCTTTGTCCCAAAAGGAGTGATTTTACATAAATGAGTTCTACTAAAAAAAAGTTTAATTATTTAAAAAACTGAGTTAATTTTTCATATAATCTAATATTCGGCAATATGTTGATTGTCACTATTATACTTATTTTTTTTAGACATTGTTATAGTTTTCTTAGTAGAAAATGTGTTTTTTTTTTAAATTAATATCCTTAAATAAATATTAACTTTTCAAGCAAATCAGCTCCACCATCTTTCAAAAAAAAAAAAAAAAACCCTGCCCACCACACAACACCACAAATACAGCCACGAACCTATCACCTCCATACTACCACCATCTCACAACCAGCACCGCCGCTGCCCTCCCACCACCAATCAAAATTATCCAAGAAAATCCCACAGAAAATGGGGTAATCAATAAGGAAAACCCCAAGAAATTCAACAATGGGGCTTTCAATATGTAACAAAATAATTCAAAATCCCAGATCTTGGATTTTCGGATTTACCGGCGACGAAGTTGGAGACGACGTCGGTGAAGACATGAGTAGATCGTGCTAGGGTTTCGCAGATCTGAACTTGGACATGAATTAAAGGTCGCCGGTGTAGGGGAAGATGGTCGCCGGCTGCAAGATCGGCCACGGGACGACCATATAAGGGTCGCCGACACCGGATAAAGTGCCCGGAGTGTGGCTGTGTGAGAGCTTTGCATTTTAGTTCCAAGTTTTAAGTTAAATCCGGCTGGAGAGGGTCGTCGGAGTTTGGTCGGAGGTGAGGGAAGCGGAGGAAGGTTCTCGGAGGGAGAGTAAAGGAGTCGCCGGAGAAGGGAGGGGTCGCCGGAGAGGGGAGGGGAGGGGTCGCCGGTGAGGAACTAGAGAGAGAGAGGGGAAAAAAAATTGTCTGTGTGTGGGAGGGTGTAGAATGAGGGGGGTTTGGAAAAGAATTTTTAATATTTAAGCCCATTAAATTTAAGAATGTGCAGTAAACCCCCTATAAGTTAAATCAATTTCAAATTATCCTCTGTCAGGTGGCATGTGTGTGGCACGTGATCATTTAACGGTTTTTCTAATAAAACTGGTTAAAAGACCTAAAATGCTAACAGAATGACAACTTTGGGGCCTAAAATGCTAACGGAGATACTTTAGAGCCCATCATAGGAATCCCCCCCCCCCCCAAACTTTAGGGCCTAAAATGTAATTCGCCCAGTAAAATATAACATTCATTTATAAAAATTGTTACTTTCTTATTTTTACAACGTTACTAACATGTATTGATGAGAGAGGAAATAGTCTTGCACTGCTCCGCCCATAGGGATGCAAATCATTACTCTTTCAACGAAATCTGTCTTATACTCCCTCCGTCCCTATTTACCTTACAAAAATTGCCATTTTGTGTGTCCCTATTTACATTACAAAATCTTAAAAAGGAAACTTTTAAACATTTTTAAATAGTGGGACCCACTTGTCATACTCACAACAACTATTCACTTACTTTTCTATACCCACTTTCTCTCTCCTACTCAACTATCTACACTCACAACACATCAACTTTACAATCATTTTTTTAATTTTTGTGCAAAGCCTCATTTTTGTAAGGTAAATAGGAACGGAGGGAGTATGTGAAACCGTTTCACACAAATTTTTGTCCAACTTTATTTTATAAATATGGATGAGGCTCAATACATAGGGTAGACCACGTACGTAATAAACAAATCCAAACTTAAATCCACTAGGGGTAAGGTAGACTTGTATGATTGAGTATCAAAATAGAAACAAAACAAACCCTGCCAACATCCTCAAACAAACCTACAACTTAAAATGACATCATTCACCCACAAATACCCTTGTCACTAAATGACTAAACTACCAATCATAGAATTTATTTAAACACCAAAAGTCTTAATCACTTCCCCTCATCATTGGATACAATGCATCTCATTTGAATTTAATACTTGTACTAACGATTTTGTAGTTTATATTGATTTATTATTTCACTACCAACTATAGTTAACTATTTTGTGGTAAATATATAGTGGACAACTTTTTTAATCACATTTTCTACTTCTGAATATAAATATGAATGAGTGAGTTGTGAGCAATAATATTTTTTTCAAAACTCATGGATGGATAGTGAACAACTTTTTTAATCACATTTACTACATTCATTGCCAATGCCACCTCCCTCTCCTTCTCCATCCCAATCTCAAGATTGGAGATGAGCATTTCGGGCTTAAACACGCGGACGGCCCTCGGCCCATCAGCCCGTAGCCCATCAAGCCCGTACTCGTGAGCCCGCGGACAAAACCCGACCCTTAGCCCATGTATTAAGCGGAGGGCCGCACCTCACTATTTGCAAACGGACCGGGCTTCCCGCGGGTTTGGAAGACCCATTTGAAAACCTGTTTGGCCCGTTTGAAAACTTTTTTTTTTGTCTAAAATATCTTTATTTCACTATTAAAATAGTGTATATATAATGCTTTAATAATTTTATTCATTAAATGCAGTATGTTTAATATTTTATCAATTTTATTCATTAAATTTCTAAACTTATTTTTCACTATTTTAATTTGCTTTAACAATATACTAATATTATTACGCCATTTATATTTTTACTAAACTATAAATTAAAGTGTAATATCTTTATATATATATATATATATATATATATATATATATATAATTTTATTTTGTATCTTCTCAGATTTAAAAAATAAAACCGTTGTGTAAAACCTAAGGGCTTAAGGGTGGGCCGGGCTAGAGACTTGCAAGAGGACCGGACCGGGTTTAGACCGCGGGCTCACATATCACGGGCTGGCTTAACCCATTTACCCGCGGATTTGATCAAACAAGGGCCAGACCGGGCTGGACTGCCCTTATGCCCCTTTCCACTTAAGATATGGTTTTATAAATTGACGAACCACCCTTAAATTTGCGGTTTATGCAAATTTCTTAACGGACATTATGCGATTTTTAAAAAATTAAACCCTAAAAGCTACTCCCTCCGTCCCAAAGTAGATGTCCACCTTTCCTTTTTAGTCCGTCCCAGAGTATATGTCCACTTTCAAAAATGGCAAAGAAATTTTACTATTCCTCCCACTCATTTTTTCTCCTACTTTACTTACACTCACAACATCAATCAACTTACTATTCTCTGCCACTCATTTTCTCTCCTACCTTACTTTTATACTCACAATACTTACATCACTTCCACCATTTCTTAATCTCTGTGTAAATGTGAGGGTGAACATATACTCTAGGACGGAGGTACTACAACAACTAACTCAATCAACCAAATAAAATTTCACAATTTCATCACAGTAAATTAAGTCTAATCAGTCTTTTAAATAATAATAAAAATTGTTAGAGCAATAAATAAGAACGATGGCAAGCGAAATAATCAAACACAAACACAAAAAAATTATGTGGTTCACCAAATTGGCTACGTCCACGGAGGAGAGAGAATATATTAGTTTCATTGGCAATTACAAAAGACGGTCTTCGCTAATCTAGTTGCACGAATTATTGAGCCCAACAATTCCGTCAACCTAAATCGAAATCTTAGATCTACTTGTATCTCTCAAAGATGACTGACAAAAATATGCTAGGAGAGAAGGTAGTATTTATAATCACAAGTACCTAGACCTTAAATGAGAAGAAATCATATTTCTTGTGTACAAAGTAATTGGAGTCTATTTTTTGTGGACAAAGTAATTGTATTATCATTAGAAAATGACTTTCCTAATTCTTGAATAGTTCCTTATACCAATAAGAATCCTAATTAAACCAATCAACCTTAATCCTTGTACCAAAAGGATTTCATTTTGCCAATTCAAGTCTCAGGAATTACGCGACTTGTCGCGGACATATCCTTAACCAAAATCCATTGATTGAAAGGCATATTCCCAACAATCTCCACCTTCACTTTGAATCTTCCCGAACCATAATTTATATCCACGAACCGACCTCAACTTCACCTTGAGTTGAATCCTTCATTTCTGAATATCTCTCTCTACTTCTGCCACCACCTTTGTGTTTGCCAAGGCGTCATCTTTGTTCACCCAAGAACAACCACATTTACTTAGTCAAGCAAACGGATTTCCAGATCAACTTGTGCAATGAATTCTAGACCACTAGAACCTCCACCACTACGTTGACCACCATCTGAAATATCAAATCCACGATCACCAAATTTGAATACCATATTACCCAGATGACGACAGTCGATCTTGTCTCAAACTTCAACGTACTTCAAACTATTTTTGGATCACCAACGAATATGAACAAATACCCTTGAATGACTTGAACAAATCACTTCTCATTCGGGCGATGTATCTTGAACCCCTGATTACTTATTTGGATTTTTCCCCATAAACATCTGCACAAACAGAAATTGCATGTGAACTGCACGACTGTGCGACGTCTGCACGAACTGCTACTATACTCTACTAACATGTGCTCTTACTTATCTTGTTTTTTCGACCTCTCCATAACACTGATGAGAGACAAGATACTAGCATTGATGTCTCAGAAAGCCTTCTAGACCATCAATATAGTGTTTCGCTGAACAATTGAGAGACTGTAGACACCCCGCCTTGGACCGCTCACCCCGATTGCACACTTGATTTTGTGTTTCTCCCTCTTTTAAGTGTTTTCTGTTAGTTTCTGTTACTTTGGTTAAGTTCCAGACGGACTCCGTTATGTCCTGGGACTAAACTGAATAACAGTTCTAACTTTCTAGTCCATTCTGTCAAAAATTGCTTTTCAGAGTCACGCGCCTCCGCCTCTTGAGGCCAGACGCGCGCTCCTTCCGCCGCCTAGGTGGGACGCGCGCGCTTCTGGGGTGTGTCAGTTACAGATTCTGCCCAAGAATCTCTCCCTTGCTCATTATACATGATTTTGCCCGGGAAAGATTTCTTGGAGACTCCGTTTGGCTCCAAAAACTCCCCTCTTTCAACTATAAAAACCCCTCCAATCCATCATTGGAAGGGACCTTTTTCCTGACTTCTTTTCTAGACTTTTCCTTGGGACTTCTTTTAGACCTTTTTCAACTAAAAACTTTGGACCTTAAGAAGTGTTCTCTCCAAGTATTCAACCTCTTTTTCAAGGCTTTTCAAGAGGTTCTCTTTGAAGGATACTATAGGTAAATGTCTTAAACTTTCTTCTTCTTCTTCTTCTTCTTCTTCTTCTTCTTCTTCTTCTTCTTCTTCTTCTTCTTCTTCAATCAAATGTGCAATCACCCCAAAACCACTTGGGACATGACACCAATGGTCCTTCATTACATTGAATTGGCCTAGGAGTCATCTCCCTACATTTTAAACTTTAAAACCCTTTTTTTATCATCATTCAAATAGGAAGAACACATTTATCTTTAAAGTGAATTATGAACAAACAAGACCGACTTTGATCGGGCGAAATGGGTGTTTAAGTACTTCCCATTTCGTAACCTAACCCCCGAACCCCTCATCCCAAAGAATCTCTGTTTTCGTAAATCAAACTTAGGCTCATAAACATTAGGTTTTCTTGCGTTCCTAAAAAACATGGGTGGCGACTCTAAAACACAATTAGACATCCTAGGACGAGCTCGCGTGCTCTAGCCTAAAGCCGCGGTCTCCGCCCCCGGGGTATCTACAGAGACACCTCAAGAATTTAAGAACCCCTTTTGCCGACTGGACTTGTGTATCAACTTCCGGATCCTTGGAAAAGACTACACCTTAAATCCCCAGATAGTACCTTGTCCCTATTGCTTCTCAATCCTAATCTAATGATGAGCTTCGAACCCACTCATTCAAAGGTGAATAGAATGCAATCTTGTCCTTTACCTCAAGCACCCTTTGTCATGCCGGACAACCTTGCTCCTCCCAAGTAACCGGACGATATGCTAAGCCTAACATTCCTTTGTGCCTCTAGACTGCTTATTTAGAGCATAGCCCCTTCAGAGAAATTAACAGTTTTTCGTGATTGACAAGATCATTCGGCCTTGAACCTTGCCCACCGAGATAAACTATCCCAACTCAATCTGTGAATAACCATCTTGTACCTCAGGATCGTCTGTCCATCTACTCCTTCTTCTAGAAATTGGCTCCACCTTTTCTCAACTATCTCGCTTTGATCTACCATTGGATCTAGAAGCCACTCATCCTCGCGCCGTGAGTCTTCTTCCAATGTTAAAGAAAAATCACCATTGTCACTATTTCCCATAGCAACCTCCACGAGAACATCATCACCAGGACCAATGATGATTTGTGAATGCGCATTCTCCTCCTGAGAATCCATCGCTTCCCTTCCCCTACTTGTAGAAATTACAAACTTCATCAGGCCTCGAGCCTCTCTTGATAGATTTTTTTTGAGAAATATTTTTCTTGCTAGAACCCTTGTTGCTTTCCGCAACTATCCCTGCTGACTCACTGTCTATACTAGATCTACTGGCCACGAGGGTGCCAATAAGCTTTGTTTCTTCAACACGACTTCTGTCTTGATGTGTCCAACATAGACACCCAGTTACTGCACAGACGCTGCACGTGCACTGCATAATCGCTGCACGCAAACTACATGTGCACTACACGTGAACTGTAGGGCATTCATCTTGGTTTGCCAAAAAATAAAATACTCCTCCTCCCAGTGACCTTATCGATCGATGATTAAAATCCTTGACCCACATTCTTCTTTTCTGCCGCGGAAACCTCAGATTTCTAAACCAGGCTCTAATATCACTTGTTAGAACAATAAATAAGAATGATGGCAAGCAAAATAATCAAACAAGAACACAAGAATTTTACATGGTTCACCAACTTGGCTACGTCCACGGGTGGAGAGAGAATATATTACATTTACTGACAATTACAAAAGACGATCTTCACTAATCTAGTTGCACGAATTATTGAGCTTAATAATTCCGTCAACCTAAATCTGGATCTTAGATTTCTACTTGTACCTCTCAAAGATGATCGACAAAAATATGCTAGGGGATAGGGTAGTATAGTCACAAATACCTAAACCCTTAAAGGAGAAGGAATCCTATTCCTTTCGTACAACGTAATTGGAATTATATTTCTTGTGTACAAAGTAATTTTATTCTCATTAGGAAACGACTTTCCTAATTCTTGAACAATTCATTGTACGTATAAAAAACCTAGTTAAACCAATAAACTTTAATTCTTGTACCAAAAGGATTTCCTTTTGCTAATTCAAGTCACAGGAATTACTCGACTTATCGCGGATATATCTTTAACCAAAAGTCATTGATTCAAAGACATATTCCCAACAAAATTAATGACTAATACGCATTAAAATGATTAAATAAAAAAAACATTATTTACATAGTCTTAATATATACTATATGTTTTTAGATTACTAAAACTAATGCGCTATTTTCCCAAAATAATTTGTCTAAAAGTCTAAAAAATTACTTACTTTTCTGAAATCATTGGCGGATCTACCTTGGCCTTAAGGCTCCCCATTGATATTTTTTGAAAAGTTTTTTTACAACTGCAAATATTTAAGAGTTTGGTGGTATTACTGCAATTTATTAATATTTGTAAAGAAAAAATGCGCTATAATATATTTTACCCCCTTTGTCTTGGTGTAGAAAATTATGCCCCCCTTTCAATATTTTTTTTTGTCCCTGCCATTGATTGAAAACACAAAAAAATAAGGAAATAAAGTTATGATTCTTACATCAACTGCCAAATCGCGGAACTAAAATTTTGGAAGTGTGTGATGGTGGGTGGTTGTTACGTCCCTCTCCCATACTAACAATTTTTATTTTTATTTTTATTTTACATGTTACATTTTTTGTTTGGGATTTGACTGGGGTTAATTAGGGCTGTTGAAATAAAATAACATTAGGAACTAGGAAACCAATGGCAGATGTGTGTGGGCATATATGTTGTGGGTTGCAACTTTGATAATATTGGGTTATTTAAAACTATTATTGGGTTAATCATTGTAGTTAAAAATGGGCCATTAGAAAAAGTAGAACGAATATCATAAGAAGGAGACGAGAAACAAATGAGCTGGAGGGGGAGATAGAGAACAAATGACGAATGAGAGGAAGAAGGAAGAGATAGGAACTCCCACCACGATGATGGTAGTTTCCGGCGATGAAGGATGAGGTGGGGGAGGCATCGACAAATAGATTCTCGTTACACTTGGTAGTCGTCTTGACGGTGGTTGAGTGGTGGTGGGAGCAGAAGGCCACTGCGACAGTGGTAGTGGAAGGCTAAGCTTAGCAATGGGATGTAGGAGACGAGAGGGAGGAAGGTTTGTTGTGGAAGAGAAAGGAGGTTTGAGGAAGGAGAGATGTGGTATTTATGAAAATATTTACTTTAGTAGTATACTTATGCTAGATTGTATACAAAAGAAGTAGATTTTTTTTTTATCAACTTGCTTATATGAAGGATAAGAAGACACGAAATATTAAGAGAGTTGACTGTGCGAAGGATGGCGACTAAAGAATTCTTCTCGGAGGTAAGGAGATAAAAGATAGATGGATGTCATATTTTGATACCTTGTTTAATGACGATTGAGAGCAAGATATTAGAGATTTAAACATACTCTCAAGTATGAGTAGTCAGGAATATATGCATAAGTTTAAAAGAGTAAAGTGAAAATGACATTGAAAAAGATGGAATCAAAGAAACTAGTAGGGTTGTAAGGTCTGATGGCACAATAATTGAGGTTTGAGGTGTTTTGGGGAAAAAATCAATTGGTTAAAAAGTGGAGGAAAAGTACAATAATTCCTTTGCATATGAACAAAGTTGATGACCAAGATTGAGCCAACTATTGAGGGATTAAGCTAATGAATCATACTATGAAAATTTGGGAACGAGTGATTGAACAAAGGCTAAGAAGAAGTGTGAAGATCTAAGCGAACTAATTCAGATTTATGCCTGAAGGATTGACTATTGGTGCAATCTATCTAATGAGACATATAATGTGCTAGTTTGTTTTGGCTTATTTTGAGTGACTTACGGCTTTTAGCTTTAAGTAAGTTAAAAATAGAGTGTTTGTTTTCACTTAAATTCAATAAGCTAAAAAGTAGGGTACAATCCTATTATTGCATAAGATAAGTAGAAGTCAAAAAGCACAAAATATTAACTTCTTAGCCTTCTTTTGAAAAACACGCTAACTATCATGTTAATGAGATACCGATTTCGATTCCCGTTGTCTACATTGGTATTTCTTTTGTCCTACTCCTTACGTTTGTTTCTCTTTTCTTCTTCTTGTCTTTTTTTCCTTTGTTTTCTTTTTCTATTTTTTCCTTTACTCTCATGTAAATCAAATACTTCAGTTTTTATGATAAAATGTTATAATATATTCTTATATTTTTTTTTTGTCAATTTTAATAGTAATTAATACATAAGATAGATGTAATGAAAATAAGCACATATTTTTGTTGATAATATTTATGTTTGTTTTATTCTTATATTTTTATTATTATATAGTATGATAATTTTATTGATTAAAGTTTGTTATAAAGAGATCGAGGAAACAATTACATTTCAATTATTTAAATCAATCATTTCAACTATATAGATCAATTTGTCATGTTTTCTTGCATCAATTTTTCTTTAGTAAAAATTAGTTTTTTTCCCTAATAATTAAGAGTTTTTTTAACACTTAAAATAAATATGTCATTTCAAAGCAACTAAAACAAACAGTAGTCATTAAACCAGTCATCAGCCATAAGTTATCAGCCATCAGCATAAGTTATCAGCCATCAGCTATAAGTCACCGGCTATCAGCTACGACAAACGAGCCTAATAAAGAACTATCGAGATGGAAAGAATGATTTACATATGATTTTTATTGACTTGGGGAAGACGCATGATAAAGTACCAAAAGAGGTAATTTGGTTCACTTTAGCAAAGAAATATGTATCAAAGAATGATTTTGACATCATCAAGGACATGTATGATGAAGTTAGTATAAGTATGATTGTTGGGAAGAAAAATAATTCTATATTAAGATTTAAGTGCATCTATTCTGCACTTAGTCCTTTTTGTTTGCTATAATCATGGAGGAATTGACGAGATCGATTCAAGACGATTTATAGTGGTGTATGAGTTTTGCAAATGGCATTGTGCTGATTGATATGAGATAAAAGAAGGTGTTGAAAGTAAATTGCGGAGACAAACTTCAAAATATCTAGGTTTTATGCTGAGTAGATGCAAAACTGAATATTCGGAGTGTAAGTGTGTAAGGAGTGGAGACTGAGAGGCAAAGGCAACCATCTTAGATGAAAAGATTGTCCAAGGCACTGATTCTTTACTCTCACTATCTTAGATTTGTTATCCAAAAGGATCGAGAATTAGACGGAGATGTGGCTCATATAATGAAAGCAAGTTAGATGACATGTAAGGATTTCTTTGTGATCCCAGCATGCCCCATAATTTGAAGTACAAATTATGCCGTACAAAACTAGGCTTGCATTGTTATATGACACTAATCATTGTGTTGTTAAAAAGTGCCACATTCATAAAATGAATCTGGCGCAGATGCGCATTCTACTATGAATGTGGGCGTACAATAAATGATCGATTGAAGAATGTGATGATTAGGCGTGAAGTAAGAGTTGCACCTATTAAAGAGAAGGTACGGGAGAATCAGTTAAGGTAGTTTAGTCACGTGAGATGAATACCACGTGATCCACCAGTTAGAAGGCTTGAAAAGTAGAAAAGTGGTAATATAGTGAGAGGTAAAAGAATACCTAACAATATATGGATAATGGTGATTGAAAGTGATATGTGTCTACTTGAGAGCGAGAAAAAAATTTACCTTCCTTTTGAAATCATTTTTTCAATATTCTTCCACCCATTTCTTCTTTTGAATTTCTTTTTAGCTTTGACATTTTTTATTTTTATTTTTCACTTTTTATTGACGATTTCGTATGACGATTCATGTTAACCAATCCTAAATCATGTGATTAAGACTTTGTCATTGTTGTTGTTGTTGTTTAGTATACTTAGAAACTCGGGTTGTGTATAACCATCCTCATTTTAAAACTCTGAGTTAAGTACTTTTTTTGTCCCTAACCTATTTTATGTTTAATTGTGGTCAGTAGTTTTTTTATTTTCTATTTGATCACTAACCTTTGTCATATGATTATTATGTCATGCTAATAATTCCGTTTATCTATTTGTTAAATATTATTGATATGGCATGATGACATCACATTTTGTATATGTGGCACTGATATATCAAGAAAAATGCCGCGGCGGAATTATGGGAGATAAAATTGTAAAAAAATAAAATTGTTCTATCTAGCCCCTTTACTTAATCTGCAAACACCGATATCCCTTCCACTCCAATCCAACCTTAGTCGTCCTCCATTCATACATTGCCCCACCCACACGACGTCCACCTACATCGCGTCCCTCCTCCTCTCCTCTCATTTCTCAATTACCCATTGTCATCGATTCTTAGTTATGTTCTTTCATTTTGCCATCATCAACACAACCTCTCCGCCCAAGTCTTACGTCAAGCTGAGAAATATTGAAACTCGCATCCTCGTCATTTCTCTAGCTAACGTAGAAAGACTAAACTAGACTCTATAGCCATAAAATTCCAA
Organism: Campanula takesimana; assembly: GCA_026119855.1. NCBI lineage: Eukaryota > Viridiplantae > Streptophyta > Magnoliopsida > Asterales > Campanulaceae > Campanula > Campanula takesimana. The sequence continues at coordinate 2,277,280 of JAOWBW010000042.1, read as the reverse complement.
GCCCAAAAACGAGGAATCTCGTGTTGGAATCAAATATGAATTGATATGAATTTGAAATGCGGTACGCCTCCATTGTCTCCTGGTAGGCTAAATCGCATACCGACTAAATTAAACCTGGACTAGGATCTAATAATGTAGCTACGGCAAGTCCAAAATTGTTCCACGAAGAACATTTACTTGTTTACGTAATTGTCTCTTGACAAGATTGGGAGGAAAGTTTGGTTATTAATATCTAAAACATATTACTCCCTCCGTCCCGGTTTAAGGTTCTTAGTTTGACTTTGCACGCTTATTAAGAAATTAAGGCAAACTTGAGTCAAGAATAGTAGTGGGTGAAAGATATAATTGTCTATTCATAAAGTAAATGGGTGAAAAGTAGATGGGTTAGTGATGGGCTTTTTGTAATATATGAACTTTATGAGGACAAGAATTTCCAAAACACTATTCATCATTTGCCATTTAAGGAATAAAGCAACTAAGAACCTTAAACTGGGACATACCAAAAAGGAAAGTAAGAACCTTAAACTGGGAAGGAGGGAGTATAAGCAAAAACAATAGTTAAGAGGTACTTTAGATTTGATACTACACCACAACAAGAATCCACTAATCGCTTATCCATGACTGTCAATCCCCCATCGAAACATACTATCAACTGCTCATCATCAAATCCGTGATACGGGCAACTCCTGCTTAGCTTATGGAACCGATTATAGTACTCATATAAAGCTCATCTCATCTCAGTTCCATATTGCTAATGTCCCGTTTCATCACATTAATCTGATCCGGTGGGAAAAACTCATCCAAAAAAACCTCTTTCATCTGCTGCCAAGATGTGATACTGTTGGGCGGCATATGATAATACCACGCATTAGCATTATCATTCAGAGTGAAAGAAAACGCTTTAAGTAATAGATGTTATATATAAGGAGTGCAACTGGTTTCATACTTTGACAAATCTTCATCAACTGAGATATATGCTGATTCTGGTTCTCTCCAGGCATCCCAGTGAAGTGGGTAACTGGCTCAACAAGCATGGGTTCAACTCAAAAGTAACCCCAGTAGGTAGAGTAGTAAATAAGATGACATGAGGTTGCTTGTTCCAATTCGGGGCTGTCTTCTGCCACAATGTCTGCGAATAATTGACTATAACAGCACCACCGCCAATTCTCTGGTTCCGCCATCTTTTTTGCTAATAATATTTATTTGAATGTCCTATTTTGTTGTTGTCTATTCCTTAAAGATCTTTCAATTTCTAGATCAAGACTTACAAGCAAATCGTTAGTAGAACATGTGTGGACCATATAAGGTTCCACACTACAGGATAAGCAAGAATAAAGCTAACGGAAAAATAACAAATTAATAACTAAAACGAAAAAATAAAAAAAAAAGCAAAAGAAAAAATAAGAACGCAAACAAATAAACACCATTCTCCGGTAACGGCGCAAAAAATTGGTAGGCTCAATCACACACTTACTAAATTAAACATGGACTAGGCTCTAGTAACGTAGCTAGGGTAAGTCCAGAATCGATCTACGAAGAACTGTTGGTTGAATTGAAGGATTACATGGTCATTATATAATAGAGGTCACGATCAAATCGAAAACAAAAAGATTTAGTGACCTAAAGTAAAGGTAAAACATAAAATAGTTCAGGGATGAAGAATGTTAATTCTTAAAACTCTTGTATTAAGGGCTTTGGACTCTAGGCCCCCTGGGTGAGATCCAAATGCCATAAAAACCCAAGGTCAGATCAAAATCCCATTTAAACCCACCACAGCCCACAACCCGCCCCAGCCCTGCCCATGCCCTGCCCAGCCCAGCCCGCCCATGCCCAGCCCGCCCATGCCCGCCCGCCCATGCCCAGCCCGTCCGCCCAGCCCAGCCCAGCTCACTGTTTGGATGCAAAATTAAAATGTTGGGTATGGGAATTGAACCCATGACTTATTGTGAAAACTAACAACTTAACCACTACACCAGCCTACTGTTTGATACAAAATTTGCAATATATTCTATTACTATTGCGCCTAAATGAAACTAAGTGAAGAAAAAACAAGATTATAAATCAATTTATAAAATTTTTGATTATTCCCAAAACATCAACTTTTTGTTAAAAAAAAAAAAAAAAAAAAACGAAAAACAAGATTTAAAAAAATATATATAAAGTATTTAAATATTTTATTAGAAAAAAATATAAAAGACCCAAAGATAAATTAAATTATAATTTTGTGCAATATCGAATTTTAATTTTAATTTTTTTTTACTAGCACCCTCCAGTAAACTATTTATATAAAATGACACTATTTAAGTCCTTATTACCAAATTGTCATTATTTGCACTTATAAGACCTTTTGAGAGACTCATGAGTCTGCTATGAGACCTTGTAAATAGACCCTCATAAGTCTTATATGAGACATTTTTACATGTCTCATAAGAATTTACAAAGACTTTGATACAAATTATAAGACCTAAAAAAATACACTTATGAGACCTTTGAGAGACTCATGAGTCTGCTATGAGACCTTGTAAATAGACCCTCACAAGTCTTATATGAGACTTTTTTACATGTCTCATAAGAATTTACAAGACTTTGATAGAAATTATAAGACCTAAAAAATGCACTTAGGAGACCTTTGAGAGACTCATGGGTCTGGTATGAGACCTTTGTAAATAGACTTATGAGTCTGGTATGAGACAATTTACATGTCTCATAAGAATTTACAAGACTTTGATACAAATTATAAGACTTAAAAAATCACTTATGAGACATTTAAGAGACTCATGAGTCGGATATGAGACCTTTGTAAATGGCTCTCATGAGTCTGATATGAGACAATTTACATGTTTAATAAGAATTTACAAGACTTTGATACAAATTATAAGACCTAATTAATCATGTTTTTTAATGTAAAATGATATTTATTTTACAAATTTAATGTTTTTGTGAATAATCAAGAATTTCATTAATTGATTGGAAAGTTTTAATTGCTGACATTTATTTTGGCAAGAATGATACTTCTATTATTAAATGTTGTGAAACATTAATCAAGTTGTTCTAATATATTATTAATATTAACTCTTATACCGAAAGTATAAGTAGTTCTTCTCTTATACTTTAGATATGAGAGTAATTTTCTCACATTAAATCCCCATTTTTTAAAGAAATTATATACCTAAAATATAAGACTAGAATTACTCTTATATTTAAGGTATTAGAGTTATTTAGTTTATTTTCTTATAATTCTCATATTTTCAGTATATAATAGACTTAGTTGGTGTCATTTATGTAAATAAATGCCTTAACAGAAGGGTGATAATTAAAAACTTATAAAATATTATGAAATAATGTATTTTCGCAAATATAATTTAATTTATTTTTTAGGTCTTTCATATTTTTTTAATAAAAAGCTTTAGATATTTTATATTCTTAAATCATGTTTTTAATATTCTAACATATATTAAAAAAATTGTGTTTTTGTGAATATTCAAGTTTTTCATTAATTAATTGTAAAATCTCAAGTTTTGTAATTTAGTTTCGTCCAGATTTCAGTTAGTAATAATAAATATTGCAAAATTAGAAACAAGCAATGCATTGGCTTAGTGGTAAAGACATGGTTGTTATTGTAAAAAACCTAGGTTCGAAACATGGGAACAACATTTTTGCTTTTAATTAAAAGGGGTGGCTGGCATTGAGTTCTGGATCCGGGGCGGGTGGGCGGGTCGGGACATCGGGCCTGGGCATTGGGCTTGGGGGCAGCTTGACTTGAGTAGTGTGTGATGGGTTTTTGGGCTTTTATGGAATTTTGATTTGGACAATGGGTGGAGGTGGACTTTTGGATCTCAGGTGGACTTTTATGAAATAATGATCTGGGAGAAGGGGCCTTGTGGAATTATGCCTTGTATTAATGTAACCACTAACCTGAGAAAGAATAAGGGAAATACAAAACCCTCCTTCAACCCCAAACCTCACATTCAAACCAGAAAAAATAGATCTTCAACAGAAATGGCGAGACCCCATTTTTATCCTAAAATTATTAATCCCCTCTCCCGTTTTGGTTTTTCCAAAGGTAATCTCTCTCTCTCTCTCTCTCTCTCTCTCTCTCTCTCACACACACACACACACACACACACAAACACTAATAATTTGTGATTTTTCTGATCAATTTTACTCTCCTGTAGTGAGTCAATGGGAACCCTTTGCCAGTCCAGTTGCATTCTTCTCCACTGACGTCGTTGGAGATACTCCTCTTCTTGTACGCTCCTCTCTCTTGCTATTTGTGTAAATTTAATTCATTTTTGAGTATTTTCTGATCAAATTTCACAAATTTGAATCTATGCGTGAATCAATTATGGATTAAATTGAAGAAAATTTCCATCTTGATGAATTTCGCTTAACGTTAGTGACTTTAGTAACAAATGTGCGTGTGAATGGGAAATTTCTACTTATTGTACTTTCGTTTCTCTTTGCTGTGCGTGTGAAGATTTAATCCAATTCCTGGGGGAATTGCGTATCAAATTTCACAAATATTCGTTATACAATAAACTGGAAAGTGTTATACACCATGATTCATGATTAATTTCATTTACTTTTGAAGGTTAGAGACTTCATACACTCGGCATTATATCATCCTGAACATGGTTACTTCTCTCAAAGATCAAGGTCTGTTGGAGTGCTTGACCATGCCATTAAGTTTCATCAACTCCAAGGTATTTTCTTGATGTGCCTACTAAGCGAGCTTTTAGACTTTTTGTTTATGCTGCTTATTTGTATATAGAGCTTCGCCCAGAAGGCGATTTGAGTATCTGGCTTTCCAATTTTTTAGTTGGTCCTTTCCTGATTTGTATTCGTCTGGGCTCTATCTATTAGCATGATTCTTATGCTAGTTTAATAATAAACTTTTCTTTCTGAAGAGATGCACTTCTTAACATCCATGATCCATCAGATGTTGATAGATATTTTTGCCTTGATTTGCATATTATGGCACATTGCTGGATATAGATACGGAAATCACTTAGGTTTTGCCATTTTGAAAAGCTACCTCTTGCAGCAGCTAAAATGCCCTATCCATTCTACTAAACTTCTTTTTATCGGTCTATTGATGCACACATTTCGGAGGATGATGCATTTTGGTCAAACGTTTTTTTGCGCATTTTGGGCAAACAAACAAGGCCTAAATCTACTTTTGGTCTAAGCGTGACCTTTGGTATTCCTTACGATTGTTGAACTTTTGAAAAGTTTGTACCACCAACTGATTATGTGAAATGTGGTCTTATTTTACTAAAATTCTATGATACATTATGGAAATTCTAAATACCCAATCTTAACTAAGAAATTCTAAAAACCCAATCTTAACTAACATTGCTGATTCTATTTCAAAACTTACTTATGATTTTGATATTGAGAAAATTAAATAATTTTGAAATTAAGATGAAAGACCCTTACTATCACTCAAGTTATAAACTAATTAGCCTAAGTGCTATGTAATTTGCTTGTAACCTCTGATCGATAAGCTTTCAGGTGGCAGTGGCATCAGCATAGTTGCATATCTCATTGCCTTACCTTTCTCTTTTAAGAAAGAAATATGTCATGAATGCCATTAGTATGGAGAAAAAGTCAAGTTCATGCTAAATCATTGTTTAAACAACAATCTCGTTGAATTTTCAGGAAGGAAAGCTTATGTAAAACACTTGGATAAGATTTACAAGCAGCATGATATGTCTTGGTTTACTCCAGTAGAACTTTTTAAGGTACCATGCTAATATGCATTTTGCTTGGGATCTATCTCCATTTGTATCTTTTGAATTTTAATTAGGATATATCTAGATTATGGTAATATGATTATTTAGTAGAATACTGCAAATAAAACTGAAGTGTGCGTGTTCAGCAGCTTGTTATTACTCTGAATAAGACATGTAACTGAGATATCTCGAAGTATGTTTGCTTTCATTTGTGAAAATAGCATTCCTTATTGTTCTGAGTTTTATTTCTATTTCCATTTCATACATGAACATTAGCAAACCATAGAAGTATCTGTTCCCAATTGGTTTACTAGTGATCATTATTAATTGTACCGGGTATGGACAATGCACTATAAGATAAACCTCAAGTACCAAAGACACTGCGATTCTGATCTAAGAAATCCACAACCGTACGACACCGCACATCGGTTTATAACTTTTCTTCATCACTCATCTTATTAAGGATGTGTTGTCTTCGTTCTAGCAATATTGTCTATTAGGTCTACTTTTTCATTTGTACACATAATTCAGTTCCATAGTTAGATCTCTTCGGCCTCTAGTTCGCATTTTGGATGTGTTTTTTTTTTGGTTTCTCAGATTTTTATTTTTTTGGACGTGAATGATTAATTTTGTTGTGTTGGCGGTGGATTGGTTGGTGCTGGGAGATGGCAAGCAGGAGGTAATTTTTCATAAAGACGAATTCAAGTTTTGTGGCTGTAATGGTTTAATTTTCATGGAGATGAATGTGAGTTTTGTGGTGATAATGGTTTTGTTGGTTGTTTTTGGGGTGGTGATGGTGATGGTGATAATGATGGTGGTGGGTAGTGGTGGGTGACAATGTGGGTGTGGTGATGATGGAGAACATGGTTAAATATATACTCCGTAAGACTTATTTTATCTTTTTTATTGAAACAAATATTTATTTTATCTAAAAAATGAATGCATAAGATAATTATTAAATAGTTATGAAATAGAAGTATATTCTTTTTAGGAAAAAATAAATCATGTATACCCTTGATATTTTCTAAAAAGGGATAAAATGTTTCAATTTTATCCTTCAAATCTTTGAAACAGAAACATGAAGGTCTACAGTTTAATATTGAACACTTTCCTATCTTAATACTTCCACATCAGCCAACTTCATCAATTTTTAAGGCCTACTCAGTATTTTAATGAGTCAGCGTGACACATAGGCGAGTTTCAACGGACATTTGGACGGCAGATTGATGGAAGGACGACAATGACCATAAAAAACGAGCTGGGGATAACGAAAAAAAAAAGCATTCCGGACCAAACCGAAAAAGGGTCAATAGGTTAGTGATAAAAATGGTATTTAACTCGGGTACAAAAAAGAAAAGAAAAGATAAAAAATAAAACTTGGAAACCTTCTTTGTTCTCCATGAAAAACCAAAAACCAAAACCTCTCCCTGCCATCTTATCTCTACTGTCCATGCCACTGTCCCCGTCCTCACCTACACCACCTAGTAGTCATCACCGAGCCCACCCAAATGGGCATTTGACAGCCTCAAATCCAAAAAAACAAACAAACCTAATAATAACCCAAACTTTGAAATTACCTTCATCTCTCCCTACCCCACCTCCCATAAAACCCCACACCAAACGTACCTTCCTGTTCCACACTAAACCTATCGCCCCTGCTAAGGCTATAGCGTATTGCACACCTATCCTTTTGAGGTAACAACTTATGTTGGCAGTGGCCAACCGATCGTGTCGGAGTCACGTTTTCGAATGTGCATGTAATGCTGGTCATGATATATAGAATGATGGAAGGACAACCACTATATGGAAACTACTAGGCACCAGGGGGGGGGGTTAGGATACATTGAAGCCACTGGTTGAATGGAGGTATCGGTTCCTGAGGGTGGAGGGAGGTTGGCTTCTATTGACGGTGTTAGAAGAACTTGGACGTAGATTTGGTAATGTGGAATCTTAGTTGTGTGGTCTCAGTCCACCAAGAGGAAGAAAACAAATAAGATAAATACTAAATTCAAGTGCACCATCAGGCAACGTAATCGAGGTTCAAATGCTCGTTCTTCAACTATAAACTGGAAATGGCTTAAATAAAAAACGATAAGTGGAAATATCACATCGATTTTGATCTCCCTTTTAGTTTATACTTATGTGAATAAATTTCTGTCATTTAATTAAATTTTGTGCAGATTATCTGTTCAACCTTCTTATTTCCTTGTCTTTAAATACATTTTCTTCTCATCAAATAACTCTTTTTTCCTCTTGTAGCCTTGGTATGCTCATGGTATTGCCGAAGCCATTTTGCGAACTGCTGATCTTTCAGTTCCATTAAAAGTAAGTGACTTCATTATCAATGTTGAAAATTACTTCAAGGATGAATACATATGCATTATGATCATACTTTGCGTCATTGATCTATTATGTTAAATCAATAAAACATTGTCAGGTATATGACGTGCAATATTCAGTGAACTACCAAACCAGGGAACTTGATTTGTGGTGTATTTGTCCAAAACAAATGGAAAATCTAAGTGACAAAACAACCTCCATGTGGTTGGAAAAGATTCTCGTAGAATTTTGTGGGTGACGTGAGGTGTGTGTGTGTGTGCGTTATATTTAAGTTGGGTAACGAGGGATCCAATTCGGTTAAACTTCAGTGAGTTATTTAGCAAAATCAGAAGCATGTATGGAAGCTTTAGGAACATGAAGATTGGAAATGAACAGTAGTAGAATTAAGAATATGAGAATTGGAGATGGCACTAAGTGACGTGGTGCATCATTTGTGAAGGTTAAATGCTATTCAACTCAACCTCTACTTTGTCCCAATGGCCACGCAAGCATTGTTTTGGTCACTCTGCAGTTGGCAGTCAATAATTCACTTAAAGGTCATTGGAGGGGAAGCTTCTAATTAAAGAATTAATTAGATTCGGTTATGTGTGGAAGTCTGAAGTGCTACTTGCAAATTGTTGAACAATATAGTGCAAATTGGAGTACTATACATCTGTGCCACCTCCTTTTCAATCATATAATTTGGTTGAAGGGAGGTATTGCAAGTGGGGGTTCAAATCCATTTTTAGGTTGATGTTTGGGCAAGTAACTCTTCGTTACGGGATATTTTTCCTCGTTTGTATTGTCTTTCTTTAGTTCCTTGGGTTTATATTTTTGGGTTTTGAGTGTGTTTGGGGAAGAGAGGGATTCTTTATCATGGATTATTCTTATTTTTGCAATCTAAATGGTAGAGAGTTTGCTGATGTTGGTGTGTATCCTTTCTTCTTTTTGTCATGTTCGTTTGTCAGATGAACATAATTATCAGTTGTGGTCTTTAGAGCGATCCAACAAGCATTCTTGTACCTCTTTTCTTAACTTCTCCATCCAGACTCCCACTCCATCTTCTTTTCCTCTTTCATCGTTTTCTTGGATGTCCAATTCCCCTTTCAAGATTTGGGCATTTGTTTTTTCTTTAGCGCTTAATAAGCTTGGTACTAATGACAAGTTGCAATTTCGTAGGCCTACTAAATGTTTATCGTCTAATTGGTGTGTGGATTGTGAGGAGTCTGATGAGGCACATGATCATCTCTTTCTCCTGTATTGGTCCTTGACTATGGAATGTTAGAGACAATTATCCCACATCAGGAATTAACTAGCCTAACATTGACAATATAAAGATCCTGGGCTACTCCTTCCATTGCCAATTGGTTTTGGGATGAAATCTTAGGCTTAACATGGTATCAGAGCTCTAGGTTTGGCAAGGTCCAGGGTTCGAATCTTCCCGCTTGCATTTATCCTAAAAAATTATAAAGGGTACGTATTTACCCGATTGCACCGCTATACTAAATCCACGTTTGCACGTGAGGGGGAGTGTTAATATGAGCATCATATACATTGTGGGTGCTCTCTCTAACAGCTTAAGCTTTTAGATGAGTTGGTTATTTATCATGGTATCAGAGCTGGCCCGTTACACGTGCAGGCCCAACGGCCCAAGATATTGCTCCGCGCCACCCGTAACAAGTCCACGCTGTAAGCCTTGGCAAAGCCCGGCTACACATGAGGGGGCGTGTTAGATACAATTATCCCACATCAGGAATTAACTAGCCAAGCATTGACTATATAAAGATCCTGGGCTACTCCTCCCAATTCCAATTGGTTTTGGGATGGAATCTCAGACTTTATCATGAAATTGTTTATTTCAGGTGGTTGCAGAAGTGTGGGTGAGTCGAGATTCCATTTCTTCCTTTCTTCAGAGGGTTAGGTCAAGGAAGAGACGCTAGACGTTTGGAGGTTGCAGATTTTTTGCAGTTTGTTGGTGTTTTGGATGGACAGGGACGCAAGAATTTTTGAAAATTATTATTTTTCGACACCTCTTTTGTGGGAAAAGTTGTTTTGTTGGGCGTAGGCTTATGGTGCCTTCTGAGGTTTATCGCTTAGTGACTTGAAGAGGGATTGAGTTGATGCCATTGTTTAATGTAGGATCCTTGTATTTTTTCTTTGTAGATGGACCCCTTGTCCATCTATTTGTAGATTGACCTTCTAATATAATTTTCTTTTCCTTGAATAAAAGTCCCTTTTTTCACTCTGAATTCGGAATCGCAAATTCTAACAATAAGATAGTTTTTTGCTCGGTTGAGTAAAGGTTTTTATCTTACTCAATATGAGCCTATCCTACTTATTTAAGCTCTTTTAGCGTTCATATTGTTTTAGACATTGAACATAAACACAAATGCACTTACTTTTGACTTTTTTTTTTCTTGACTCGTGTTCTTACTCCTTAGTTCTCATTCCTACTAAGAAAGAAAATATTATAAGAATAAGTAAAGAGAACAGAATAATAATGTGAACCTTCGTATCTAGTTTCCTTTTGCATGTTGAGGCTAAACTGTCACTATCTGCATTCAGATTTATGAGATTGGAGGTGGATCAGGAACTTGTGCAAAGGGCATAATGGATTACATGATGTTGAATGCGCCTACAAGAGTTTACAATAATATGTCCTACACGTATGTGCCATTTTATAATGTTAACTTGCAATTGAATCTCCATTCTATTCACTTTGTGCAAGAGTCTTGTAACTGAATTTCATACCTTTCATTAAGCATAGGATATTATAATCCTTTGTACACCCTCCCATTTTAATGTCACCTCTAATAGCGTTCTTCAACATTATACTAAGGCTTGAGAGTTTATATTTTAGGTCTACAAAGTTTGAAAGCAGTTTTGATTTACAGTATATAATTTTGTTTAAGGAATGACTAGTATGAATTTGACATATTCCAACTTCCATAAGAAACAAAATAAGGAAATACTCTATAAAAGTTCCATTTTGATAAGTCGATGGAAAGGTGTAGCCTTCTTTAGAAAGCTAGTTGTTCTCATACACAGTCACTCCCTTTTAAACAATTGTTTCTGAATGCCATGTTGTCATGAACTCACAGCTTGATAGTGATTCGTGTATGCAATTGGTATTTTGTTGCCCCTTTTCTTTTTCTCTCTTTTTTTTTTTTTTTTTTTTCAATTAGTTTATTTTAATCGAGGAGCATTAGCTTAAGGGAATGACTGATTGTTTCATGTACATAAACGAGAATTTGTTATCTGTAAATCAAAATATTCTTTCAACTAACTATACATGCATCCTTTTCAGTTCAGCAACTAACTACACAGTTTCTTCTTTCATCATCCAATTTTTTGTTTTGGTGAACAAAACTCAACAAACCTTACTCGTAGTTATATGGGGTTGGGTATATGGATCTTCTCCTGTCATTTAGCTATATCTAGGGCATTCTGACAGACTCTTTGATAGAAATTTATGTTTTCCCAAACTTTTCAGCACTACAAATTTGGCATTAAGCCACTGCTCTGGCAACTACGTGGTCAGATAAACAATTGGTTGGTCCAGTGGTCCCCATTTTGTTGGATTGTTACTTTTTCGTAAACTGGTTTCATTCATATCAATTCATTGTTGGTATGCTCAAGCTTAGTGTGCAAAAGCGTTTGCATTTGTTTTAGAATTATAGAGAAATCAAGCTTAATCGATAGTGTGCCCGAAGCTTTATTAAGTAACTGACCTGTTAGATTTTTGATACTTAGGTTCGTTAAATTTTTTCTTTTTTCTGCAGTTCAGTTGAGATTAGTTCCTCATTGGCCAAGAAACAGTTAGAGACCATTGGAGAAGTTCGTAGTCACTTATCGAAATTCCAAGTGGAGTGTCGTGATGCTGCTGATCGCAAAGGATGGGGTAAAGTTGCACACAGTCTGAAGGCATTTTCATTCATTTTCTGACCAAATTTCTATAACTCGGCATTAAAACAACCTGGCAGTTTTGTAATTTGTTACTCCCTCCGTCCCAAAATGATCTTCACGCTTTTTTTCACGTTACTGCAAAGGAACTTTGGGCAATGATTTTAGGTTGATTTAATTATCCTAATGAAAATCTAAAACTTCTTTTTGATAGTATTGTTGATGATGTGTTAATAACAACTTTTAGATTTCATTAGGCTAATTAAATCAACCTAAAATCATTGCTCAAAGTTCCTTCGTAATAACGTCTAAAAAAGTGAACATTTTGGGACGGAGGGAGTATTATTTTCTTGCCAGTGAGCTTTCAGAGGGCTCTGCTTTCTCTTAATTTGTGCAGCTTGATTTAGTGTTGTGTGAGTATCCATCATTTGATTAGGAAACTAATAGTATCTCTGTCAAAATAGGGGATGTGGTTGACCAACCTTGCTGGGTCATCATGCTAGAGGTACGTTCTGTCTTCAATGCTTATGTTTCTCTTCTGCACTATATCTCCTTTTTGAGCATAGATCTGGCACTCAGCATAGAATATGACGCACGGCCTAGATCTAGTATGCTCTGTGAACTGGCAAAGTTATAGAGGCGTATGAACCTACATTTTCAAACCACCGCGAATGGACTGGTTCGAATCACTTTTGGACCGGATGCAACATTTGGATTCAAGCTAGTCTTTAGATTCGTGTGCAAGAACAGAAAGCTAAACAAGTGCTATATAGTGGAAAAAACAAGAGAGCTCTAAAGGTTTGGTTGACACAATGACATTAAAGTTGATGTCCATGATTACGTAAGGTGCTTGTCTTTGTCTGTCTTTGTAGTAATGTAGCTTACAGAACTTATTTCTGTGATCTAACTTGGTTGAAGTTCATCTTACGGTCTCATCGGCAACCAAAATATTTCTTAATTGGGCTCAAAATGGACCTTTTTTAAACGATGGTAGATATTGCTTAATCATCCTCTATCGTTAGAAAATTTATATGCTTTGTTGTTGTATCTTAATCATCCTCTATCGTTAGAAAATTTGTGGCTGAGTTTTCTCAAATGTTGGGGAGCATGGTGCGGTGCGAAATAATAACTCCATCACGAAAAGTCTTGGCAAAAAATTATTTTACCCGAAAATTATGAAACAGTAACAATTAGGGTATACTCCCTCCGTCCCACACCAATGGGCACTTTTGGTCAAACTTACTTGAACTTTGACTAACATTTTATGCTAAATAATTTCTCTATAAAAATTTAAAAATAGTTATTGATAATGTTTCTATTACTAATTTAGTAACTTTTATAAATTTTTTATGGAGATTAATAATTTAGCATAAAATGTTAGTCAAAGTTCAAGTTGGTTTGACCAAAAGTGTCCATTGGTATGGGACAGAGGGAGTATATATTATGTTGATGTTTGTATTGGTCATTTTGCTTGAAGGGGCAGTTTAGTAAATGAGTCCATAAGCTTTCAATAATTAAAAAATTAATGTTATAGCAATGGAATTTTGGGGTTTATCTTTGGATGGAATTCCCTGATTCTGTGTGTTGCTTCGACTCTTTCGATTCGGTTTCGAGTACATTCTTATCGTGTTTTGCATCACCTCGTTACGAGTTTGTGCGCATGAAATAATTTTGTTTTAAGTGAACTATCATGCATTGACAAAGCTTCACTTATGTCTTTTCTGATAGTATCTTATGCTTAATATTCAGCAAACAATGTATTTTATTGCTCTTAGGTGCTTGATAATCTTCCACACGATCTTATCTATTCGGAAAATCAAGTTTCACCCTGGATGGAGGTGTGGGTAGAAAAGCAACTAGACAGGTACCCAACCTTTCTGAAGCTAGTTTTTCTGACTACTACCCCCGTCCCAAAATAATCTTCCTACTTTTTTTGCCGTTACTACGAAGGATCTTTAAGCAATAATTTTAGATTGACTCAATTGTACTAACGAAAATCTAAAACTTGTTATTGACACACTATCAACATTACTATCAGTAACAAGTTTTAGATTTTCATTAGGAAAATTAAATCAACCTAAAATCATTGCTCAAAGTTCCTTTGTAGTAACGTCGCAAAAAGTGTGAAGATCATTTTGGGACGGAGGGAGTTTTTCTTCAACATACTGTACCTTATCGTTGACATTTCATCTATCAATTGTCTTTGTGCAGTTCGCTGTATGATTAAAAGTCAGGAGTGTTGATACCTAACAATTAATTAATTTATTAAAAGACCTCAGACACCTTTTAAATGAATTAAGGGTTAATGACAATTTAGGGCCTGAACTCAAGGGGGGCGTCTAAAAGGGGCCTCGACTTTTTTCCCGCTAAATCAGGACTCAAAATCAATTTTTTTTGGCAATTAGGGGCTTTCTGACGGAATTCGTTAGAAACTCAGTTAAGTGACCATGTGCATGGCACGTGATTAACAGATCAGTTAGTTTGAACTGATATTTGCTATCAAGGGGTTTAAAGGAATTCTTAAATTTTAAAGGGTTAAAAAATCAAATATCTTTTCAAGATTAAATAATTATTTTTGGAACAAAAATACTTAACATTTCTTTAATATACAATAATATTATTTAAAAATAAATAAAATTATACTTAATTATTTTTTAAAATATATAATAAATACCTGTGTAATATTGTAATGCATAATTTAACACAGTATTTTAAGCAAAATTTAACATATGCTTCTCTAAAAAAATAAAATTAAACTTTATGATCTTTTGACCTTTTATACACTCTCTATTATGTCCCGTTCGAATTAGAATTTTTGATCAAATTATAAATTACTTGACCAAAAATTCTAATTCAAGCGGGACGGAGGGAGTATATAATAATATAAAACTTAATTTGTTAAGCTTTAAGTATTTTTTTTGAAACATAAACAAAATTTATTGTACATTAATTTAATGTACAAGATAATGATGCACAAATCAATTACAACAGCCAATTCCCACCACCACGACCTTCAACAACTCCGGCCAACACCCATCGTCTTCTTCAACAACTCCGGCCAACACCCATCGTCTTCTTCAACAACTCCGGCCAACCACCTTCTTCTAACCTTTTCACCACAACCACCACCTGCCATCTACGCCTACCCACAACCATCAACACCACCCACCACCAGTACTCCTCCTTCCCTTCTCAACTTTCTCAACCATCATTGCACCGCCTCATAACCACCATTGTCATCTCCACCCCCACCCCCACCATTGCACCACTACCCATCTTCAATAACTACAACCAAATTCCCACCCTTTTCAACAAATCCGGCAAACCCCCACCTCTTCTTCGTTAAATCCGGCAATTGAGCCGAATTTTAAAAACAAAATCAACACCAAATTAACAAAATCCAGTTCATCCGATTTTACAACTCCAACAAAAAAAAAAAAAAAAAACTCTGAAACCCGGATCTTAGGCCAGTTACATTTTTCATTCGGTTTTTGTTGAAGGAATAGAGAGACGGGTTTCGGCATTGAAATCGCCGGAAATAATGGAGATGCGTCGGTGATTTTAAATCTGGCTTGGTGCATATGGAAATATTGAAGCCCGACAGATGGGTGTGGAGGGGAAGGCGAGGTGTGGACAGCTGGGCTCAGATGAGAGAGTAACTGAGAGAGACGGCTAGTGGAGAAGGTCGGAAGGCAGAGGTGTGTCGGAGAGAGAAACAGAGTAAACACGTCTTTGTGTTTGTGAGGATTGGGGGAGATGAAGGGATAAAAAAGTTCCACTCCCCTTACTTTTAAAAAATGGCATTTAACCCCTTAAAAGTTAATGCAGTTTAAATTACAACTCAAACCTAACAATCTGTTAATCACATGCCATGCACATGGTCACTTAACTGAGTTTCTAACGAATTCCGTCAGAAAGCCCCTAATTGCCAAAAAAAAATTGATTTTGAGTCCTGATTTAGCGGGAAAAAAAGAGTCAAGGCCCATTTTAGACCCCCCCCCCTTGAGTTCAGGCCCTAAATTGTCATTAACCCATGAATTAACACAGACTAACTGGGTTAATATTGATGAAAAAATAACTTTTCCCAACTATTAAGTTGTTAATAATTTAAGCATGCTTTTATGCGTTTTCATTTTTCGCATTCTTGGCAGCGTGAACATTTGAAATCTCAATCTTTTTGGTTCATTTTTTATGAGTAGATGGGTTAGGTGGGCAGGGAGAAGTATGTATCAGATGAACCTTGCACCTCGCTTCAGGTGTTGAGTACCCAAGAAGTTATAAGATGATTCTAAATAGATATATTCATTCAATGCCCTTTCATATTAGCTTGTGAAGCAATGTGTTTTTGTTCAAATAAAGGTTGACTGCTGAACAAATTCATCACACTCAATGGCTCTTAAAAAGTACGCTGAGGTACCGAAGCAAGTAATTTGCTTATCTCCTATCATAGAAAAGAATTTGAAATTCCAAACAGGCCTTTCTTTGAAACAGCTCCTCGCGCTCCTCCATTTTGGATAGTGTCAAGTTCCCAACTCATCTAAAAGTTTAAGCTCTTAGATAGAGACTCCTATGTATATAAAGTCTTAACACTCCACCTCCCGTGTGACCCAACCACACGTGAAGAGTAAACAAACATGCTACAGTCAGGGCATCACAAACCAAACATGGTGCAATCACGCACTCACAATACTTTGGGCAACAAATGCAAGCAGGATGATTTCAACCCATGATGTTGCTAAACTAGAACTCAACTATGTGTATAATGTCTAACAAATAGTTACCATCAATATTGTTTCTGTGACCTAAGACACTGACAACTAAAACTAATGAGAGAAAGGTCTGGAGGCACTCATGTCTATTATCTTACACTTCTGTGTCATAGCCAAAACTTTTCTTTTCATAAGCTCTTGATGTCATTGTTTAATGGAGGTATCTTAAATTGAGCTCTGACCTGCACAGTTGCTTCTTGTCTTTAAAAGCCTTGTTGATGCTTTGGTTACTGAAATCTAGGAAGCAGTGACACCTCCCCACGTCAGTATGTAACATTTTGATACTCTTCAACACCTAACTGTCTGACACCTCCCCACGTCAGTATGTAACATTTTGATACTCTTCAACACCTAACTGTCTCTGACACTTCCTTGATACTCCTAAAAGTGATGGGGTTTATTTAGTACTTCCCCCCCTCCCCCCCTATTCGACACTCCTTGACATGCTTAGAACCTTAGTACACGTTTTCTGACACATTCTGTCATTTTAGGTGTTTAAATGAAAATTTTGATGGGGGTCTAGTTGTAGAATTTCATTAAAAGGAGACGTTAATGCGGTCTAGGTGTAATGACTACTTGCGACCAAGAACGAGAAAGGGGCATATTCTTAAGGAAACTCATGGAGGCTACTCGACTATCTTATGTCTTCAATTTGCAATGCGTTCATAGATTTTCAATTAGGGTTACGACTCAACTATTGTTTTGTCCGAATGAATGTATGTCTTCTCTGACCTCTCACAGTAGAAGGGGAGTGAAGTGAAACTAACGTAGTCTTATGTTTGTATGAGACCTTTGTTTGAGAATTTTTGCAGTTTTATTTGATGGGTCTTGGGGAATACTGATAATACAAATTGTTCTCCCTCCATTCCGAAATGATGTTTCCACTTATCTACTGTTTGTTTGAATGATCTTTGAGCAATAATATTAGGTTACTATAATTATCGCAATGAAAATCTAAACCTTGTTATTGATACACAAATATAAATCTATCAGTAACAATTTTTAGATATTTATTAGGTTAATTAAATTAATCTAAAATTATTGCTCAAAATTTATTCAAACTAACAAAAAAAGAAAAAAGAAGTGTGAACATCATTCCGGGACAGAGGAGGTAGATGTTTAACGAGCCCCAGATGTGATGGTATCTGAACATTTTTTAAAATTTCGTGTCTCAGTGTCATAGGTGTCTCTGCTGGTGTTTCTTAGCTTGATACTTTTCAGTGGTTGTGCTTATCTTGATTCTGTTGGTGATGCTTTCTGATACTGGTGTTTCTAACTGGCAGGCCTGAACTTTCTGAGTTGTATAAGCCATTGAAAGATCCCTTAATTACAAGTTGCTTGGAGATTTTGAACTTGGACAAAGATTTTACGAGCAGAAGAAGCGATGAAACTTCAATGGCTAGAAGTATCTGGGCTAAATTTTTTCCAAAACCTCGACGGTGTTGGCTACCAACCGGTTGCTTGGTAAGCATATCTTTTATAAAGAGTTGTCTAAATATTGCCTTCTTTGCTTTCTGTGCATTTACAATAACAATGCTTGCTGCGTACTCAGAAACTTTTGGAAGTTTTGCATGGAGCCTTGCCCAAAATGTCTTTGATTGCTTCTGATTTCAGTTACCTCCCTGATGTGAGAGTACCTGGTGAGAGAGCTCCATTGGTGTCTACCAAGGTACAATTTTTTCATTTCTTGCTGTAGGTAATCTCATGCTTATAGAAGTCAATATCCCTCTAATTGCTGTAAAGTATTACGTTTATACAACTACTCATGGTTTAAGCTGCTGGTGTGTGAAAATTACATACAACAGCAACAAAGTCTTTTATCCCTCTAATTGGGGCAGGCTTGTGTCAATATTACATTTGGTATTTAAATCTCCTATCTCAGATGGTAATTGTAACGACCCAAACTTTCACAATATAAATATAATCTATAAACTAGGGAAATTCCAAACGTCAACATAAGTTTAAATCCAACGTTAACCTTCAACGGCTAGTTTACTCTAACCATAAATCAAAACAATGCGGAAGCATAACTAATATTCAAATCCCAACGGCTAGTGCAACCCACTAGCTCAACACAAAACACAAATAATATCTTAAACTCCTTGATAACCACGGACTGCCTTTCCTTGCAATCCATCTAGATCCTTAGTCTTTACCTGGGAAAAATAATATAAGAAGGGGTGAGCGAACAATGCTCAGTAAGTTCATACGGGATCTCTCCGGGTACTAAGAAGAGATGACCGAAAGAACGGAGCCAAACAATTATATTTCAACGAAAGGCTAACATCAATAATTTTAACTGTACTCATTCAAAATACAGTTATCATACTTAAAGAAATTATGGCCCTACCACAAGTTCGTCAATTCCATAGTTACATACATCACCTTTTCAGGGTGTTACACCTTTTCAGGGTGTCGAGAGACCTTACACCTCCTCACGGTGCTCTCTCACATTAAGCCACTTCATCAAGCAGCATATATGTCTAATTCTTTTCAATCAAATTAGACTATCTTAATTAGTCCTTTTCACTCAGACTAATTCTTGCTAAGTCCTTTTCAATCAGACTAAGCTATTGCACCTGTTTCAATTAGACACAGTATATTTCACATAGTGTTCAAAGGTACAAGAACACATAAAACAATTTCAATTCACTTTAGATACCCATTGGACAATACACATCAAGGGTAAGATAATTCAAAAGACGTTTCATGTCATAGGAGTTCAAATACTACCGGCCACTGGGTAGCTAGACTTAGAAAGAATTATGCGGATCCTATTTCAAAGGATGAATCTCAAAGACTTAGGAACGTAATCCCTTACCTTGGCTTGCGTTATCTTCTTAGCAATACCACGCGCATGAATCTACAATCATGCACAAAATATTCTTAGGACAAGTATTTACTATTTACTTTCCGTCCCATACTTCAATTCACTTGGTTAACCTTATGAGTTCATCTTTTTAAACCCCTTTAAGGTTGTTATTCATTCTAGGGTTTGTACTACCCATTAAATCTTATACCCAAAATACCCTTTTAGGTTTACTCAAAATACCCCTAGGGTTTCATTGTTTCTACCCCAATTTAACATGCATTAGTATTCCATTAATCACACCAAAATACTATTCACAGCTTGTAAAATCACTATTCACAGAACATAAACACACACTGATTTCACTTTCAAAAACACACACAAATACACACACAGATTTCACACTTAAACACACACACACACACACACACACATTATAGCAGCACTGTAGCACGCACACACACACACACACAGCAGTACTCACACACACACACACACACACACACACACACACACACACACACACACACACACACACACCTTCTTCTTCCTTCTTAAATAAACCCTAGTTCAATCCTTATTGCTTTTAGGGTTAGGGTTCTAGTCAGTGTTCTAAAAATCGGCCTAGGCGGCCGCCTAGGCGGCGCCTAGGCGCTAGAAGGTGCTCATCCGCCGCGATTTACCTCAAATCGGTGCAATTCGACGGTAGGCGGGTTAGGCGGAGCTAGGCGGCGCTAGGCGGAGCTAGGCGGCGTGGCGGTTCAGGCGGTATAGGCGCCGGCTAGCGGCTTTGGCGTGCCGAGAGAAGGGAGAAAAGCATTATCGTCAATGGCGAAGTTGCCGGAGTAATCGCTAGAAGGTGCTCATCCGCCGCGATTTACCTCAAATCGGTGCAATTCGACGGTAGGCGGGTTAGGCGGCGCTAGGCGGAGATAGGCGGAGCTAGGCGGCGTGGCGGTTCAGGCGGTATAGGCGCCGGCTAGCGGCTTTGGCGTGCCGAGAGAAGGGAGAAAAGCATTATCGTCAATGGCGAAGTTGCCGGAGTAATCGGTGACGGTGCTGGAGACGGCGGTTGGAGTGGTGGAAGGAGGGGCGAACCTGTTTATTGCACAAGAATGGTGTCGAAGCTTTTCAATTTTGGGGCGGCGGTTTGGGGACAATCGTGGGAGGAATGGAGGAATGGGCGGCGGCGTGAAGAAGAAGAAGTCGTGGAGAAGGAGAAGGAGAAGGAGAAAGAGAAAGAGAAGAAGGAGTGGAAAAATGAAAATAACAAATGACTGCTATTGTTTAGGGTTAGGGTTTGTTTATTTGAAAATTGGGTTGGGCTATTTGGGGGAAAATCTAAGCTTAGTTGGGCTGAACTAAAAAAATAATGGGTTTGGGTTAGTGTTTGCCTACAACTTTCGAAATATCACATAGTCTTAGTTATAATTTATTTTTTTATTTAAGCTAAAATGAATTATTAATTTTTGATAAATAACAAAAAAGAATTATTTTTTGGATATATATATATATATATATATATATATATATATATATATATATATATATTTATTAAAAATATAAAAATAGGCTAAATCCTAGGCCCCGCCTAGGCCCCGATTAATCCCCGCCTAGGCCTCTAGGCGCTAGGCCTAGCGTCCGCCTAACAATTTTTAGAACACTGGTTCTAGTTCATATGTTCGATTGCTTAGATTAATTTAAGACGGGGAATTCAACGAAAAGAGTAGGACGTTACCTTGATCCGATCTCCCTTCTCTTTCTTCCTCTCTTCCCGATCTCTCTCTCTCTCTCTCTCTGCGCGTTTCCCTCTCTTGCGCGGCTCCCCCTCTCCTTGTTCCCGTTTCTTTGTTTTGCGAGATAATAAAAAGGCTAGGGTAAATTGAGAGAGTATTTATACTATAAGGGTTTTAATTCCCTAAACTAAAAAGGATTCTAATATCCTATTGGGTTTTAATTTCCTAAAGCCCAAAGTAAAAACCCAATACTTACTCATGAATTAATTAAGCTCAAAAGAATAAAAGGGTTTCCACAAAATAAAAATAATAGGCCAAAAGGGCCGGTTATTACAGTAATGCTATGAGCTGCTTAAAGTTGGGCTTCCCAGTGCAGAAATGGGTCTGGAATTTGAGGGTTGATGATATCTTGATAAGTATCTCATCTTCTCCTCATCTACCAGTTCCGGAATCATGCATCTTCTGGACCATTATTTATTGATGATTTAGTCAGACTGGGTTATATCTTAATGCCTTTACAGTTATTCCTTTGACTTCGTCGTGGATTGCTTTTGGTGACTGAGAGTGGTGAGTGGCCTTTTAGAGATTAAAGAAGAGGAAGCTTTGTACTTGTTATTTGGTTCTTAGGATGTTTGTAGTAGGTTCACGTGGATTATTGGGTTTCCGGATAAGTATTGGCGTTACACGAATCTCGGAAGGGTGATGGAAAGGAGGAGCGGGAAAGGAACTAGTAGGGATTGCAGGATACTTGGTCTCTTGAGAGAGAGAGCTCATTATATGTAGATAGGATGAATCCAAATGATTACCCTTGTGGGGTATATATAGGAGTGAGCCCATGTGAGGGGCACATGCACTCCGTAGTGTGGTGACTATCCCGCAATTCTCCCTAGTAAACCCAACTAGGCCACGTATAACCCTAGCTACGATTGGGCCAAGTGGCGAACTTCACTATTCCAGCCTCCAATCCATTGCTCCTCAGCGATCCCAAATGGTGGTAAGAAGACTTACCCCGACTTTGTGTAATCTTGGGAAATACTTAACGGATAACAAATCGCACGTTGCAGAAAGAATGCACATGCAGGAGAGATGCATGCGAGGCAAAGAGCGCTGGTGCAGTAAAGGATGCATGCTGTGGGAAATTGTGCTTCTGCGGGATTGAGACGCAGCGGAGTGACACGTTCAAGGACACGTGGAGAACGTGTGCGCATGCCTATCCCACATAGGAAAACTCTAGAAATTCATAGACCATATTCAGATTGCTTTGATCTACCCCCAATACTGGCCATCAGCCAAATTTAGCATTTTTGGCTGTTTTGTTCATTGATCATCTAACATTATTTCTCAGTTGTCACCACCTGAGTCTTCTTCATTTTAAGGGGTATTGTACCGTCTCCCATGCCTGACTGAAAACCAATTTCATTTTCTTAAACACACCATCTTTTGAGAGTTGACCTTCATGGGGTTTCTATATGAAGTCCGAGTACGTAGGATTGACTTCTCAACTAGCTCATGAATCCGTACCATGGTCAAGTGTCACTTGGGGAACTTGACTTTCCTTGAGGGGAAATACTGCCTTGCATACTAGCACCAAAAGTCCAAAACAGGTCTAAGGATAGTTAGATCAAGATATGTTGTCTACTCTGGAGTTGGATTGGCACTAGCGTGTTGTACGTTCTAGTGGTTAACGGTGTGGCCTCATGAACTGGGCTGTTCATTACAGGGATCAGAGCATGACTTCTAATGTCTGTAAAAACACCTGAGAACGTTAAAGACGGTATGAGGCGAGAGGCATGTTCATTGCTCTTCCATAAGAATGCCAAATGATTGTTATAAAAGCTATGTTGTGCATTCATTGTGCTCATGGCCGTAGTAAACAGGGCCAGAGTATTTGCATGGATTATGTATGCGTCCTCTTTTAACTGTCCCAGTCTCTTTGCAGGGATGGATTCTTGAGATATACTACCTCCGTCCCAAAATGATCTACATACTTTTTTCGCCGTTACTACTAAGGAACTTTGAGCAATAAGTTTAAGTTGAGTTAATTATACTAATGAAAATCTAAAACTTGTTATTGATACAGCATCATCAATACTATCAATAACAAGTTTTAGATTTTCATTTGTTCAATTAAATCAACCTAAAATTATTGTTCAAAATTCCTTTGCAAAAACAGCAAAAAATGTAGGAAGGTCATTTTGGGACGGAGGGAGTATCAAGTTTCCATAGCAAACTTCTTGGTAGCCGTAGTGCCTTGGCCTCAAGCCAAAGGAGTGAAAGTTGTGTGATAGTCCTATGCTATGTTACTCGGATTCGGGTACGACTGTACGAGTGTCTGAGACGAATACGGATTCGAGTGTCGGATCCCCCAAATTTTAAAGTTTTACACCAAATGTAGTGTAAAATAGCCACACCCACATCCACACCCACACCCAATTCGTGTCGTGTCGTGTCAACACTTAAACATTGGGTGGTCGGCTTATGCCCCCAGTTGCTTCTTATTTTGGGCAATCAAGGTAGCCATAGATTACATGGGGTTATACTTGGGATGCATATAATTTTTAAGATACAATGACTTGAACACCATTAAGACACCCAAATCTTTCATTATGCATGTCTATTAGACTATTACTCAAATCTTTCATTGAACTAATTTTCTCTTTTGCCTTGCAGAAAGATGGAAGCAGTTCAGATCACAATAGTTATCTCGATGCAAAGGTGCACTTTATATCTCTCCCCTCACTGTATTGTTTATTCATATTGCTTATATTGCATCGTGTTTTGTCAATTGCTGCTGTTGTTAAAGCTTTATTTATAAGAATCTTTCTAACTCATCATGTTTTCATCATCCTTTATTTTGAAAACACCCTTTATTTTGAAATTCTTGTGGCCCTATCAAGGCTAGAGATTTACTTTGGTGTGTATTGGTGCCTAATAAGCTCAGCAGCAATGATGTAGCTTTTGAGCATTATAAGAGGATTTATCTGGGTTGGTGTGTTGTGGACAAAGAAACTGCTGGAGATTTTTGCCTGATAAAACCAATATTCATTTGAGTATCTATATTTACCTTCCAGTCCTCATTGTTTCCATTATTTTTGTTGCAGGGTGATGCTGATATATTTTTCCCAACAGACTTTTGGCTTTTGGAACGTATGGATCATTATTGCTCCGGATGGTTAAAGTTGCGCAAAGATAAATCATCCAAGCAAGGGAAGAAAAGACGGACCATTACGGTAAGTTACACCCCTCCCATTCATGCAAGTATTCATTTCCCCTAATAGAATACACATTAAATTCCATTTTCGGTTTCAATCTGATCTTGGCAAAAAAGCCAAGATGCGTATATTGTTACTTTCTGTTCACCATTTCAACCATTAATGACAACCTCCTATGTAATGGCGGCGTTTCTTTGGAAAAGAGATTTGTCAGTTGTACCAAGACAGTGTTGGACAAACCTACATCTCACTGATCAATTATCTTTAGTACTTCATCTGTGGGCCGGACAACGGAATTTGGTTATACGTGATATAATCGCCGCCACCACCACCACCACCACCCAGTCACACATAAAGAACCCAAAGAGTGGATGTAAATATATATGTTGATGAACTGCAACTGAAATTAAAAAAGTATATTGCCATGAGTTGGTGGGGGAGAGGGGAGGAAGATTGGGAAAATCTGGATGCGATTATGTGGTCTGAAATATGATTATTTCCTTTATTTCAGTCTTAACAATGGGCACAAATGGCAATATGGTAGATTAGACAACCTAACCCACCTGAATTGGGGTCTTCATCAGCAAGGTAGGTGCAAGGATTGGGAAGACACTGTACTTCAAATTCAATAGGTATTACTCAACCAATGGAACCATACTACGACAACCCAAGTCCAAAAACCAGTCTGCTACACAAGCACCACGTACTGACCCACCGAGCACAAGCACCTTTGGTGAATAGGCTCACCAAAAATCTATGGTTGATTTTGGTGCCCAGTGGTAGTTGGTTACCACCTATCTAACACACACACTTGAACATGTGGCATCCCTGTAACGGCCCAAAGGAAATACCACGATCGTACCCCTTAGCGAGCCTGAAAGCTGTGTTCCAAGCCTGAATACCTAGTCATTTACGCGAGCACCATGCACTTGCCCACTAAGCACAAATATCTTTGGTGAACAGGCCCATCCAAAAGTTCATGGCAGATATTGGTGCCCTTCGGTATAGATTTTCCAGTTATCCAACACATACAAATCCCACATTTTCCCACGTCATTTGGGGTTATTACACATGCTCATAGTAAAGTTAAATCTACACAGTAGCGAAGGATGATAGAGGCAATCTTTAGCGGCCACAAACGTTTTTGTTGCTATGAGGGATAAGAGGACAAGAGACATTGGGAGGGTTAAATGTGTTAAGGATGTAGACCAAAGAGTGTTGGTCGGGGATAAAGAGATAAAAGATAGGTGGAGTTCGTACTTCAATACCTTGTTTAATGGCAATCAAGAGCAGGATATTGGAGATATAACTATCCCTTCGAGTATGATTAATCGAGATTTTATGCGGCGAATTCAAAAGGGTGAAGTGGAAATGGCGATGAAAAAGATGGGATTAAAGAAAGCCGTAGGGCCGGATGGAATACCAATTGAGGTGTGGAGATGTTTTGGGGAGAGGGGAATAGATTGGTTAACAACACTATTCAACAAGATATGGAGAAGTAACACAATGCCATTGGAGTGGAGAAAAAGTACCCTAATCCCTTTGTATAAGAACAAAGGTGATGTTCAAGATTGTACCAACTATCGAGGGATCAAACTAATGAGCCATACTATGAAACTTTGGGAAAGAGTGATTGCACAACGGCTAAGAAAAATTGTGAATATTTCGGATAACCAATTTGGATTTATGCCCGGCAGATCGACTATGGACGCAATCTATCTTATGAGACAAATCATGGAGAAATATCGAGATAAAAAGAAAGATTTGCACATGGTTTTCATTGATTTGGAGAAGGCGTATGATAAAGTGCCAAGAGAGGTACTTTGGTGGGCTTTAGTAAAGAAAGGCGTTTCAAAGAAATATATTGATATTATCAAGGACATGTATAATGGAGTTAGTACTAGTGTACGGACAAGTGTTGGGAAGACAGAAGAGTTCCCTATCACGATTGGAGTGCATCAAGGCTCTGCACTTAGTCCCTTTCTCTTTGCCCTGATAATGGATGAAGTGACGAGGTCAATCCAAGATGCTATTCCATGGTGTATGTTGTTTGCAGATGATATTGTGCTGATTGATGAGACAAAAGAAGGTGTTGAAAATAAATTGGAGTTGTGGAGACGCACTTTGGAATCTCGAGGTTTTAGGTTAAGCAGAAGCAAAACTGAATATATGGAGTGTAAATTTAGCAAAGTTGGAAGCAGAGAGGCAGGAGTGATCACATTCGATGGAAAGATTGTCCAAGCTTCCGAGTTCTTTCGCTATCTTGGATCTATTATCCAAAAAGATGGAGAATTGGATGGAGATGTGGCTCATAGGATTAAAGCAGGTTGGTTGAAGTGGAAGAGTGCCACAGGGTTTCTTTGTGATCGTGGCATGCCAAATAGATTAAAGGGAAAATTCTATCGTACGGCAATTAGGCCTGCACTGCTTTATGCCACTGAATGTTGGGCCGTGAAACAGTGTCATATTCATAAGATGAATGTAGCGGAGATGCGTATGCTACGATGGATGTGTGGGCATACAAGAAAGGATCGATTGAGAAATGAGGTGATCAGGGGTAAAGTAGGAGTTGCGCCCATTGAGGATAAAATGAGGGAGCATCGTCTAAGGTGGTTTGGTCATGTGAGACGGAGACCGAGTGATGCACCGGTTAGGAGGCCTGAAGAGTGGAGAAGTGATAAAATGGCGAGGGGTAGGGGAAGACCCAAGCAAACTTGGATTAAGGTGATTGAAAATGATATGAGTTTACTCGGAGTGGATGAAGATGTGGCGTTGAAGAGGCCGGAGTGGAGGGCGAAAATTCATGTGAATGATGGGGGTTGATCGTACTTTTTTTTTTTATTATTTATTTATTTATTTTATTTTATTTTCTCCATCTTTTTCCTCTCTTTCTCTCTCTCTCTCTCTCTCTCGCTCTCTCTCTCTCTCTCTCTCTCTCTCTCTTTCTCTCTCTCTCTCTTCCTTTTATCACGATGACATATGAGGATTCATGTTAGCCGACCCCAAATTATTTTGGGACTAAGGCTTTGTTGTTGTTGTTGTTGTTGTTGTTCTGTGATTGTGGGGAATGGGTTTTCCATTTCTACTTGCTAAAAGTACACGTGGCTTGTGATGTCAACAAAATTTGTTTTTGTTACATTTTAAAACAAATTTCACCGGCTTATATTATTTTCTCCCACTTGTATACCATTTCCATTACCATTACCGTCAAATGTTAATCTTGATTTGTGTAGCTTGATACATCTTCATTCATGGAAGAATTTGGTCTGCCAACAAAGACGAAGACAAAAGACGGATACAACCCTCTTCTCGATGACTTCAAGAATACAAAATTTTA
Source organism: Campanula takesimana (assembly GCA_026119855.1). Taxonomy (NCBI): domain Eukaryota; kingdom Viridiplantae; phylum Streptophyta; class Magnoliopsida; order Asterales; family Campanulaceae; genus Campanula; species Campanula takesimana. The sequence goes on along the minus strand of JAOWBW010000042.1, from coordinate 2,249,460 downwards.
TTTGAGTGTTCCAACACATAATACCAAATAGACTGCTGCTGCTGATGGTGACGATGATGATGCCTTGAATACTTGTGATTTGTTCATGCTGAAGGTAAGCTAGCTTTCAAGTCGGTATTGAAGACAATTGTAACAGTTCTGCTAGAATTGAAGACATACAGAAGCTAGATTAGACAATTGAACATGCAATTAAGCTATTCAAGTAGTAATTTTTGTAATTTTGATTGCTGTACCAGTAATAGTAATTCTTATGGGATTATGAGTTCTTTTTCTTTTATTTGTAGAGTATTTGAGATATTTCTTTCCTACGCTTAGAAGATTTGCTCAAAACAATAAAAATAAATTCATTGAAGATTTTGCAGAAGCTCTTCTATTTAGTTTGGAAATTTATAACAATAGTTGTGTGTGTGTTAGTTAATTTCCTTTGTGAAGCCGAAGTACTAGTAATGTTAAACAATCCCACTACCACAAACAATATGACTTTTAGCGTCATTTTAAAAAAGTGTCGGAAATGGAAAAAAAAAATTGCTGTAAAAAGTGTTGTGATTACTTTCTGCACATTTAAAGTACTGCAAAATTTCAGGCGCTTATCGTACTTTAAATAATACTCCCCTGTTCCTAAATGAGTGTCCATTTTCAAAAAATCTTTGTCCCTAAATGAGTGTTTTTTTTTTAACATAACTTTCTCCCTAAACGTTTTTTTTCGAATTTTTTTTCACCGGTTTCTTTATACGTGCAAAACTAAAGGTTTAGAAAAGATATTACAAGATTATATATGAATCGTTGTTACCAAATTGTTCAAAAAGTTGAGATTTTCAGTGTCCCTTAAAATGAAATTTGGACACTCATTAAGGGACAGAGGGAGTAATATTAATGAAATTATCGAGATTCGAAAACAATACTTCATGCTTATGAACCAAGTTCAAGAACAAGTCTTGAACCGGTAGACTAAATCATTTTTTGATTTAAATTTTCACATATAATTATTTGTTATAACATACTAGATCTCTCTGTCTTTAAATGGATATTCATTTTCAAAAAAAATTCGTCCCAAAATGAATGTCTTTTTTTGGAATAACTTTCTCCTTAAATATTTTTTTTTCAATTTTTTTCACTAGTGTCTGTATAATTGCAGAACTAAATGTTTCGAAAGAAGATTTCATGAACAAAAATAGATCTTTGCCACTAGATTGTACAAAAAGTCGAGATTTTTAGATGTCTCTTGATTTGAAATTTGAACTTTCATTTTGGGACAGAGGGAGTATAAGCTTAAATTATATTAATGTATTTTTATGTTTGTAGTCTGTATAAATCTAATATAATTAACAAACTACAGTCAAGTTACTTGAAAAATATGATTATATAAGAAAATTAAATTAAAGTATCAAATCAAACCTCTTATTATTAGCGGCACTAAAAAATTGCAAAGTGCCGGAAATTAGGTACTTATAAGAAGTGCCGGAAATTTAATAGAACTTATTCAAAGTTACGAAAATTAGCGGCACTTATAAAAAGTGCCAGAATTATTAGCGGCACTAAAAAATTGCAAAGTGCTGGAAATTAGGTACTTATAAGAAGTGCCGGAAATTTAATAGAACTTATTCAAAGTTACGAAAATTAGCGGCACTTATAAAAAGTGCCAAAATTTTTTAGCGTTTTAAAAGCGGCGGTTATTAAAAAGTTTTGGAAATTTAGTGGTACTTTATAAAGAGTATCGAAAATTTGGCGCCATTTTTTTAAAATAACATAAATTAGCAGCACTTGTTAAAAAGTGCAAGAAATTTGCAGCATTTATTTAAAAGTGTCATATTTTTTTTTAAAGTAGCACAAATTTACGGTAATTATGAAAGTACTGATAAATAAATACAGAAAAATGTCACTTTTGTTTTGTTGTAGCGTCCGTCTATCAAATTGTGTATGCCAAACCAAAAACTATTTTCCTATGAACTTAACATTTACAAATAGTTTGCTCAAAAAAAAAAAAAAAAAAAAAAACACATTTACAAATAGTCGGTATTTGGTTTTTAGTAAAGAGGTGGTCTTGTGAGAATACCTAGATCCGTCTCATAGAAGAAACGCGTCGACCCATGACCCGTGTACAACATTCTCCGCGAAGCTTAGGATCCCAACCCATGCTCCACTCAAAATCTACAATGTGGCAGCGACCCATGGGCCATTTTTTTTTTTTTTTTTTTCAAAATAAAAAAAAAAATTGTTTTTTATTTGTTTACTTTTTATATTTTTTTCGCAATTTTTTTCGTTTGCCAAAAGTAATACTTAGTATAACTAAATGTAACAACTATGTTACTTATAAAGTAACATTGTTTATAAGTAAACGTAACACTAGTTTTACAAAAAAAAAAAAGAAGCTCATTTTACTCATCTTTCAACTATAATACTAACTATAAATACGTGTAACACTAACAATAACTAAATGTAATTATCGTTATACTGAAATGTAATAGTGTTTTTACAGAATATTTTTTTTTTGAGTATTTTGATTTTAATTTTTGAAATAAAGTAACATTTTTGAAAAATAACAACTTATATACATGAATGTAATTATTTGTACAAGTAAATGTAACACTTTAGTAGATGAAATTGTAACAGATTTCTATAGATAATGTAATATACTTTTACATGTATCATGATAAATTGAACCCATTATAACTTATTATTTGAAAACATATGGATATACTATTATACAAGTAAATGTAACTGTTTTACAATGTCATTATACAAGTAAAATGTAACATTCATTTATAAAAATTGTTACTTTCTTATTTTTACAATGTTATTAACACAAGTGTTTTTAGTTTTAAAGTGTAAAGGGTTGAATTATTACTTTTCTATACATATGTGTTACAATAGTAACATGTTCGTTACATTTTAGTTATAATAAGTATTACTTTTGACAAATGAAGAAAACATGAAAAACACTGTTACTTTTTTGTATATATGTATTACTTTTATATATACAAACTACTGTTATTTTTCTGTAAATATGTATTACTTTTATGTATACAAACTACTGTTACTTTTCTGTATATATGTATTACTTTTATGTATACAAACTATTACATATAAGTAACACGTTTGTTACATTTAGTTATTGTAACTATTACTTTTGGGTTTTGACAAACCGAAAAAATCAAAATAAAAAGTGTAAGGTTAGAGTATTGAACGCCAATTAGTTAGCAAATATTGCATCAAAACCACTAGGAAAAACCCCGTGTTACGCACGAAAATTTGTTTGCAATTTATCGTTTATTTAGTTAGTCAAATATATTTTATTATGATTAAAGAAAAATAATTTTTAAGTATCTCAAAAATACAACTAAAAAATAAGACATGTAAAAAGTAAATAATCAATTACATTGTAATTTTCTTTTTATTTTGGGGGATAAATTAATGAGTAAATCCATTTCTAACTTTGGATTTAAAATCAAGTTTTTTTTTTTTTTTTCCTTTGTTTGCAGGATTAGAGTTGCCTCAACATAATTTTTTTTTTAATTTATTAGTTAAACAAAATAAATTGTTTGAAGACTTTTTATTTGTTCTAAGTAACAAATCAAAAATTTATTTTTTGTAACTTTACATTTCAAATTATGACATTTCATTTCTTATACCGGATAAGTTAAAGTCACTTTATCATAATTATTTTTAATATATTAAGTTTTATTGAGACTCTTCATATTTTAGTAACCGTTGCACTTAATAGTAATAGTTAATTTATTTTAAAAAAATAATTATTAACTTATATAATAACTATTATAATTAACTAATATTGTTAATAGTAAAAGTTACTCCCTCTGTCCCCCTTTAAGGTTCTTACTTTCCTTTTTACTTTGTCTCAATTTAAGGTTCTTATTTTACTTTATTGCCTAAAATGGAAAATGAGACCCACTTGTCATTCTCACAACAAAAACTCCCCACTAGGGATGACAACGGATCGGGTTCGAGTCGGATCAGGCCCGATCCGAATCCAATCCGAATCTCAGAAACCCCTAACCGAACCGATCCGATCACTGTGAAAAAAAAAAAAAAAACCTTCACTATTATGTACCAGATTTGATTTTTCCAGAAGCAAAGACAACCAAATCTCAAAGTGATGTAAACCTTAACCCAAGTGTCCACAGAAATTGACAAAAAAATTGAATTTATAATTTGAAATTGAAAATGAATTGAAGCCCTAAATTTGAAATTAAGGAAAGCCGAGAATTAGAGTTAAAGTCTTTTACCTTGGAAGGGAGTAGGCGGTCGAGATGATGCTGCAGGCGACGGCACTGGAGATGGCGACAGCGCTGGTCATTGGAACGGTAGGAAAAGCGGAGAGAAAGAGAACGATCGAAGCGGCGTGTTTTTTTTTTGACTTGCTCTGCAGCAACGGCACTGGAGATGGCGACGGCGACGACACCGGAGATGTCGACGATGCTGGTCTGGAACGGTGAGAAAGAGAACGACGGACTGAAGCGGCGTTTTTTTTTTTTTTTTTTTTTTTTTGACTTGCTAACCCTAATATTAGTATATATAGGTAGGGGTGTAGTGTAAATGTTAAAAGTAGGAGGGGTAGTTAGAAAAAATTCATGTATACAAGTATTTCGGATCGGGTCGGATCGGAGGCACTGACCGAATCCGACCCGAAATCCGAACGGATCATAAAATTGCAAATTGAACCCTAAATTTTTGGATCGGAACGCCTTCGGAACGGATCGGGTTCGGACAAATTGCCATCCCTACTCCCCGCCCACTTTCTCTTTCCTACTTTACTTTTCATACTCACAACATTTACTTTTTCTTAATCTCCGTGTAAAGTCAAACTAAGAACATTAATTTGGGACGGAGGGAGTAATATATATAGTAACTATTGTAATTAACCATTATTGTCAATACTAAAAGTTTATCTATATAGTAATTATAATGGTTAACTAATACTATTAATAGTAATAGTTAACTTATATAGTAACTATTAACGTTAACTAATACTATTAAATAGTAAAAAGTTACTTATATAACTATTATGTTAACTAATATTTTTCGGGCAATGCTAGGGGCACAAAAGAAGTATACAAAATGATGGATGCAAAATGAGGTGGCGATATTTATTGGACATATCGATTGTGGACCCGCCACACTCTAATTAAAAGCAGCAAAAAAATTTTGACGCATCATTTTGTGAGCCAATTTTTGTATGATTTTTTTTGTGACTTTATATTTACCCATATTTTTCATACTAATGGTTAACTTATACAATAACTATTATAGTTAACTAATACTATTAATAATAATAGTTAACTTATACAATAACTATTATAGTTAACTAATACTATTAATAGTAATAGTTAACTTATACAATAACTATTATTAATAATAATAATAGTTAACTTATATAATACTCCCTCCGTCCCAGAAAGATAGTCCACTTTTGACTTTTGACGGTCAATACTAGTGAACTTCGACCAAATATAAATGTCAATCTAATCATCCTTATGAAATTCTAAAACTTGTTATTGATTAATCATCAAGTGATTTATCATCAAGTGACTTATCATAATTATTTTTAATATATTAAGTTTTATTGAGACTCTTCATATTTTAGTAATCGTTGCACTTAGATGAATGCATATAATGATCTATGAAAAAAAATTCTTAGGTACAAATTTATTTGAATGTAAAATTTTAAAAAATAATTATGTTAATATAAATAGGACATTCAATTTGGAATGAAGAGAGTAACTATTTTGATTTACTAATATTATTAATAGTAATAGTTAATTTATTTTAAAAAAAATAATTATTAACTTATATAATAACTATTATAATTAACTAATATTGTTAATAGTAAAAGTTAATATATATAGTAACTATTGTAATTAACCATTATTGTCAATACTAAAACTCCATTTCAATATTATTAATTTCAAGACAAAGTAGACCATGATGATTAAAGGAAGATAAATTAATTTTACCAATAAAAAACATTTAATTAGGGGTTGATAAAAATGAATATTCATTTAAGTATGAATGTAGATTACTCCCTCCATCTTAAAACGAATGTTAAACTGTGCTCATTAGATATAAAGAAAAAATATATAGAGAAATCTGAACAATTAGGTTAAGAAAGAAACTATATTAAGGAATATTATATATTCTTAGCATATATTGTAAATATCAAGTTACCAAAAATAGAGATTGTATCTTGTAAACCAAGCTAGATTATTCTAGAACATTAGTTTCCTTTTTGTATTAGTTTTTCTAATTAGATTAGGACTCTAAAATACTCTTTGAAACCCTAGAAATATGTATCACTAGCATCAATAATATTTGAGTCCTTCATAATTAATTCTCTCTCTCTCTCTATGTATGATTGGCTCCGACTATTTCTTCTCTCATCCTTGACATGGTATCAGAGCTATGATCCGTAAGGGCAACTCCAATGGTGGTCCTTGCTCTATAGGTATCAAAATCAAATTTTGGTACCCATTGGTATACTATTCACATGGTATCAAAAAATCATCTCCAACCATAGGTATCAAAATTATAGTACTAAATTAATTTTTAGGAAAAACTGCAAATATAGTACTTGAACTATTGGGGTTATTTTGGATTTGGGACCTGGACTCTCATTTTTTGCACCCGTCATACCCAAACTCTAATTTTACCGTATTCATCATACCTACCACTAACGACTTCCATTTTTCTCAGTTAACTCCATCATGTGACCACCACGTGATCAATTTTGCAGGGGTAAAATAGGAAACTTACCCTTTATCCTTCATCACCAACCCAGAAAGAAAACCTCCGACTCAATCATCCCAAAATCGGACAAGAAAAAATAAAATTCCCGCTTCGTTAACCGTTGGATCGTCTTCAAACTTCTGGGGTATGTTCGCATAACTTAGGCGTACATTCTGACTGTTGGGATCAGAAAAATAGTCACCGGTACAGGAGATATGGTCGCCGGAATATTTCTGGAGAGAGAAGGCGATTTTAGGGGGATTTTTCGCCAGAAATTTTCCGGCGACCATATATCCTGTACCGGTGACTAGTTTTCCGATCCCAACTGTCAGAATGTACGCCTAAGTGATGCGAACATACCCCAGAAGTTTGAAGACGATCCAACGGTTAACGAAGCGGGAATTTTATTTTTTCTTGTCCGATTTTGGGATGATTGAGTCGGAGGTTTTCTTTCTGGGTTGGTGATGAAGGATAAAGGGTAAGTTTCCTATTTTACCCCTGCAAAATTGATCACGTGGTGGTCACATGATGGAGTTAACTGAGAAAAATGGAAGTCGTTAGTGGTAGGTATGATGAATACGGTAAAATTAGAGTTTGGGTATGACGGGTGCAAAAAATGAGAGTCCAGGTACCAAATCCAAAATAACTCCAATAGTTCAGGTACTATATTTGCATTTTTTCTAATTTTTAATAGTTATTAACATTATTTATAATTTTGAAATGATAAATAATTTCAATATATGACCATTACTTGAATTAATTATGTTTTAAATTTTAAAAATAATTTATAAATAATTATATAAAAACAAATATTTTAAAAAATATTTTTAACATGATAATTAATTAACATGATAAATATTTTTCCACTATGTTTAACAATTCTTTAAAACACTAACAATGGGTATCAAAAATTTGGTATGATACTAAGCAAGGTTTGCACCAAAATTTGGTACCCATTGGTAGTGCCATTGAAGATGCTAGTACTTCATCATAGGTATCAAAAATTGCATTTGAAACCTATCATTGGAGTTGCCCTAATGAGACTTCTCCGGAAAAAAAAAGGCCCAACCCTAAACTAGCTTTCGCAAATCACATCACCTCGGCAATACTCAATAGCCTGAACCTATTATTCCCAAGCCAAACCCACCGCCCACCCCTTTCCCAACTACCTATGTTTTTGTTTTGTTTTGTCTTGCTCTGCCAATATCCCCTTCAACCATGAAAACTTCCTCACTTTTATTGTGTTTTATTTTTTTTTTATTTAATTTTTTTTTTTTTTTTGCTTCTAACCAAACACAAGAAAAATCCTAAACTTCTTATTCTTACCAAACCAAAACAACGGCCTCCCACCTCTTTATTTTCCTCACCCCTCTTTGTTCTTTCTCCACAAAACTTTTAATAGTTATTAACATTATTTACAATATATGCTAGGTATCAAAATTATAGTACTAAATTAACTTTTTATTAAGTTTTCCCCCTAACCCCAACACCTAAACCAAACCCAATCCCAAAACCCGAACAACCCTTAGGCCATGGGAAGTTGGGACCTCGTCACTCGAACCAACCCCTACACCCGACGTAAAAGCCTCACCCCCCATCTCGCGACGTAAAAGCCTCACCCCTCGTCTCACGACGTAAAAGCCTCACCCCTGTATCGTGAGGTAAAAGCCCGAGCCCGACTCGCGATGTAATAGCCCGAGCCCGTCTCACGTCCTAAAAGCTTGAGCCCGTCTTGCGACATAAAATCCCAAGCCCGTTATTGCAACGTAAACTTCATCTCTCATGTGAGGGGTGCAAACCCTACTTGTTCAAAGGTAAAGATCGTGGCAACATCATCCACAACCGGGATCACGTCAACTCAACTCGCTTCATCAACCCAGTTCATCTCATTACTTTCAAGATTGGACTCCCCTATCGGCCTTCCATCTTGCAAGGACATATTAAGGAATATTATATATTCCTAGCATATATTGTAAATATCAAGTTACCAAACATAGAGATTGTATCTTGTAAACCAAGCTAGATTATTCTAGAACATTAGTTTCGTTTTTGTATTAGTTTTCCTAATTAGATTAGGAGTCTAGAATAATCTTTGTAACCCTATAAATATGTATCACTGGCATCAATAATATTTGAGTCTTTCATAATTAATTCTCTCTATGTATGATTGGCTTTGAGTCTCAACCACTAATAAAGACAATTGTAAATTAGATATACTTGTAACGGAAGGAAGAGAGAGTTGATCAGTGAGTTGAAAGAGAAAAAGGGTTATATATTTAAGCTAAGGGTGAAGCCAACATGTTGTAGGGTTGGCGACTAATCCAACCGTCGCTATTGATGTAAGACATGCTTGTTAACCACCGCACCGTTTCGGGGCTTAATTTGGTTTCCCATTTCACCCGATTTGTAGCGTTGGATCCCGGACCACTGCAACCTTCCTCCGCGAATGTCAATTGGTACCTGTTGTCAAACATACACATTATGTATAAGTTGTTCAAATATTTGAATAGTCAAATGACAGTTATTATGCAACAGGGGGAGTAACATGATAGAGTCAAATTGCAATAACGGTTTTTCTTACTCGTGGCCGGCGGTACCCCAAGCACTCCATCCTTGAGGGACAATGATATTGGACAAAGAGCATCGATAGAAAAGAACTCGAGCGTAGTCCCTCCATGGCCTCCCTAAGAAAGCTGGTCCATCTCCTATGACATTGCAATATTTGAACACAAAACCATTGTCATCGCTAGGGTTTGATCTCGACTGCGCCGTTATGTACCCCGCCAAGCCACCCATTGTTTTAGTTATCACTGATATAGTGCTTCTCTATCAACAAATCAAAACAAACTTATCGGAATACTTAATTGCAAAGTAAAAAAACGAATCATCTCATCAATATTCGAATAAAATTGACTATTGTCTTCTGATTTACATTTCAATCATATTGTTGAATATTTATTCACAAAAAGGAAAAAAAACCAGTTATTCGTAAATACAATTAAAATATTTTCTTTAGTTAAGATTAAATCTGTAACCGATAGGGTGTTGTTTTACGTAATTAAACCGGGGGATGAGTTGAAATTGTAATCTTACTATTAAAAGTGTCAGGCTGTCATTTAAAAGCGATTGAGTTTGCATAATAATAATCTTTCTATTTTAACTAATGGAGTTAAAAGTATTAATAGTCAATTAGGGTGGTTAGTAATACCTCATAAATAGATTGACCTGAGCCCATGATAAAATCAACAGCTCCTTGGATGGTGCATTGGTTGAAGTAATGTCGCCCTTTAACATCCCACAATGTGTCTTGAAAACCAAAAAAAGCGGCATCTATAAAACCCATTTTTGTCACCTGTGATGGCCGCAGCCGCCGCCGGCTTTATCGGATTTCGATTGTTTTCCGGTGGGTAGTTGTAAGAATTCTGCTTGGAACATGACCGACGAAAAGTGTTACCATGACAATTGCAAATACATTATTTTTCTTACTTCTCTGTTACAAAATACTCCGTAGTTAAATTGTCATAAAATCTTCGAAGTTTCGTTTCACTAAAAATTTAAATGATTTCCATGATTTTTCATGGATAATCTCATTGAAAGCTAATTCTTTATTTAGTTTAATAGAAAAGGAAAACAAACATAATATCATCTTCACTTTTGTTATATAATAATCTTAAAGTACTCGTTACACTTTCCAAATTAGTACGAGTATCATTTTAATTTTGCTCGTCAATTTCATTTAAATTTGACCAAATATTAATAAATATTAATATTTAAATAAAACTCTAAAACTTTTGATAAATAATTTAAAGTATCCATGATAATTTTTATTTCTATTAGAATAATTAAGGTGTAGTAATTTATTTATCAATGTTTAATTAATACAGTTAGTATTAAATTTGAACGATATTAGAGAACAAGTAACTTCTTGTACAAAAAAATCCATAATTTTACATTTTATACTAGTACTATGACAATTAAAAAAATATATCAAAGTGGAGACTAAAGTCGTGAATTGATTCATTGAAATCTCAATAAATCATTCTATTTCATCATGATGCTATAAATCATGTCATAATTCTCATCCCCGTCTAATCTTTCTAGGAGCTCTAGACGCGGTTCAGCTCATCACCAAGCAATTTTTAAAATCTTTATTATGGGACAGAGAGTGCTTCTAACAATTTTTTTACAGATTTTAAATTTTGGAAGGCAATGACTCAGATTGTCATTGCCATTCCCAATCTGCCGTTACATTTTTGTAAAAATAAAACATGTGACATTTATTATGAGACGGATTACAAAATTGCAATCAACCTTTTATAATATGCCTAATTTTTAAGCGTACCGTAAAAGTTTTTTTTTTTTGAAGGAAGCGTACCGTAAAAGTTAGGCTTTTGACGACAATATTATCAGCTTGAGAAAGAAACGTAGCGCCAGAGAAAATATCAGCAACGCCCCACACCACATTAGTAATCTTTCTCCCTTGTCCTTTTAAATATATCTTTGGCTTATCTTCTGGGATCTTCACTTGTTCACTACATAATCATCCATATGTTAATTGACAAAAACTTGTGTGAGAACACTTCAACCCGTCTCATGGGTAAGACGGGTCATTTTTTTGACCCATTACCCGACCCACAACCCTGCTCCAGGACCCATGGGGGGACCCTGCCACGTGGCAGCCCCTCATTGGCCCATTTTTTTTTTTTTTTTTTTTTTTTTTTTATATATATATTTTTTTTGGTTTTTTTTCGGTTTTGTAATGTTACCAAAAGTAATAGTTACCATCTCTTAAAGTAATAGTGTTATTCCTATGTTTTCTTCGTTTGCCAAAAGTAATACTTATTATAACTAAAATGTAACAAACGTGTTATTTATATGTAATAGTATTTGTACATAATTGTAATACATATGTATAGATATCTATATGTTTTCAAACAATAAGTTACAATGGGGTCAAATTTATCATGATACATGTAAAAGTATTACATTATCTATAAAAATCTGTTACAATTTCGTCAATCAAAGTGTTACATTTACTTGTATAAACTTACTATTACATTCATATACATAAGTTATTACTTTTCAAATGGGTAAAAACGAGCTTTTGTTTTTTTAAAACAAGTATTACGTTTACTTATGAACAATGTTACTTTAAGAGATGGTAACTATTATTTTTTGCTAAACCACTGAAAAGCCGAAAAAAAAAATATAAAAACTCAAATTTTTTATTTTTTTTCCCGGCCAATGGTGGGTTGCCACGTGGCGGGTTCGGCCCATGGGTCATGGGGCGACCCGTCTCATGCATGAGACGGATCCCCTTGTTCTCATGGGAGACCACCTCATGTTAATTTATACTCCGTCTCTTTTAAAATTGCAAAAAATAAATTGTGTATGGGGATTAATAAAAAAAGGGAAAATGTGATGTTGTGAGTACATCATATAATTAACTCAATTTAATCAATTATCACAATAAATTTAGTTCTCATTTCGTACAAATATTTCTTATTCTTTTCCGTGCCATTTTCACAATAGAATTGAATGGTCCTAATCTTAGGTACCAAACGAGAACTGATATTCAATAATAACTACTCCATCTATCTTTAAATGAGTGTCTATTTAAATTTTTTTAAAAAAAAAAATCTCAAAATGAATGTTTTTTTTAGAAAAAAAAAATTGTTTCTACATGTTTCTTATAATTTTTTTCACTACTCTCTTTATACATGCAAAACTAAATGTTTGGAAAGAGGTTTACAAAATTATATACTGTATGTATGCAAAACTAAATATTTGGAAAGAGGTTTACAAGATTATATAGTATATATTTATCTTTGCCTCTAATTTCTCTAAAGAGAAGAGATTTTCATATATCCTTTAAAATGAAATTTGGACATTCATTTAAAGACGGAAGAAGTATTATATTCTATAATAGAGTTAATAATATAAAAATATCAAAAAAGAATTGTGAATTGACCAGAGTAAATGAGTCATACTTGTAAGTACCAGCCTTGATGAAAATGCAAATCCATTTCTGATTATTGAAAGGAACCGAGTCGATAGCTGATTGAATTGTTGAAAAATTTCCTTTTCCCAATTGATCAACAATGAACGTGCGAGAAGGAGGAACGTTCGGTATAAGGAAACTTCCATTTCCTCGATAATGTCGATGCGATGATTTCCCACTTGTTAATCCAACACCCATCATCATAAAAATCACCACATATATGCATATACTCCTTTGAAAATATGACATCTTCATCAACTTGTACAATATATCTTCAAACCCTATTGTATAATTTTTCTGGAGTTTGGAAGAAAATTAGACAAATGGGGTTTGTAAATTAAATTGAAAAGGGATAGGAATTATAAAAGCTTCAAGTTTTATAATTGCATGGTGGAAAGAAGATTAATTGGGGTAGGGAGAGTGGACGGGTGGGGGACTTTTGAGAGTCAAAATAAAAGAATAATGAAATGTAACAGTTGAGTAAGAATCATTTCTTTGGTTAGAAAGATTTAATGAAACACCTTTCTTTCTCTTACTTGTGATTTAATATGCATTACACAAGATTTTTTTTTTTAAAAAAAGAATAATAATATTACACTAAATTAACTAATCAATATATATATATGTGTGTGTATATTCCCTTTTCAATTAAATTCATTCTCATACTAGCAGTGTGTGTATATATAATCATTTATTTGGTTAGAAAGATTTAATGAAAAACCTTTCTTTTCTCTTACTTCTGTAATAATTTCCATAATATTACATTAGTTAACTCAATCAAAATATTTACATTCCTTTTTCAGTCAAATTCACTCTCAAAATAACAGTGTGTGTGTATATATATACTCCACCCGTCCCATCCGAAATATGATTCTTGGTCCCGACACAGGGATTAAGGAATAATCATCTTTTATTATGAAAAGTTGTTTGAAAAGTAGGTATTGTGAGTATGAAGGAGAGAGAAAGTGGGTGGGGAATAATAAATGAAAAGTTGTTGTGAGTATGACAAGTGGGTCCTACTAATAAAAAAGTAATAAAAGCTTTCCATTTTGGGATGTCATATTTCGAGTGGGACACCCAAAATGGCAAAACGTCATATTTCGGGTGGGACGGAGGGAGTATATATATAATAGTATAAAATATTCAAGTCAAATCTAAATCTTGATTAGCAAAAAACAAAAACAGATGCGCATAAATAAAGTTTTTCTTTTGTTTTACTTGCTTGCTCCAAAAAATAAGTGGGAGGGAGTTGATATCTGTATGTCAGATATTATAATCTTTATTTTTTGGAGAAAATACAGTTAAAAAGCAAAGTTAAAAATTGATGTCATTTTTATAATCCGCATATAATAAAATGCATACACAGAGTTATCGATAGAGCCCTTTGATGATTACACTTATTATTTTTTATTCTTATTATTATTACTATTATTATAAATGGACCTCTTTGGGTGAAGAAAAGAGCATTCCTTGGTTTATAGCAATGCTGTTAAAGAAAGGAAAGATTTTTGGCGAGAAATTAAAAGGAAACGGAGATTTAAAAGTAATTAAGGTAAAGTGGCTTTTGGTTGGAAGTAATTTAAAGATGGATTATTTCCTCTTTTTTGAAGGAATTATGGTTACTTTATTAGATTAATGAAATGAATAAATGTGAAAAAGAAAAGTTTCACTAAAGATACAAAGACAGAAGGGAAAAAGGAAATTCAAATATTGAGCATGACATGATTCGGATTTAGATACCAAATTGATATTGCTAGCAAAAAGCCTATATCAGATTTGGATTGAGTGACTTGTCTCAAAAATTATAATTGCTTCGTATTGTTTTCGAGTCACAAACGAAAACAGCGTAAATACACAAGAGAATCTCAGATATTTTGTGAGGTCCTAGGCATGCGAAAACAGCCCTTTGCAACTTGTTCATTTGACAAAAATCAAAAATAAAATTCTTGATTCGAGTACATTCCATAGTTATTAATTTTTTTTTTAAAGTTGAACCGCAAGTGACTTTTTCAAAAATGTAGAGAAATATCAAATTTAAGAATTTTTGGATTGCCATTCTAGGAGGACAGAGAGAGTATTGGAAAGAACTGAGCAGGAAGCACACAAGACCAAATGAGAACAAAAATGCAACATGCGGTGCACAAAATCTTTGATGATAAAAGATACACCATGTACTAGTATAACACAACCTCTGCTACAGAGAGATGTAAGAAAATCTAAATAACTCAATCTTCCAACAATAATTTCAATTTCAAAGAAACTTAACTCCAACATGATAGATACTCCAAAACTGACACTTACGAAATGCGTCTCTACTCTAGTACTTGATCGGTGCAATTATGGCAAGTTCTGGGCCGAGCTTCTCTTCAGCAGCCTTCTCAGCTTTCACCCTCAGTTTTGTCAACTGTTTCTTCCTCTCATATGCGACTTGGGCTCTTTCTTTCCTCTTTTTCTCAAGCTCCTAGATTTTAGCAAAGACAAGTATCAATTAGTACAAAAATATGTAGCATCTAGGTGAGACACTCCCAAACACGAGTGTTATCAAATTTGAATATAATACTATCACTAACACTTTTTAAGATTTCATGAGTATCATCAAATTTGGATAAAACTTTAGTCAAAGTTCAATTGAGTTGACCACTAAAGTCAGGTACTATATTTTGGGGACGGAGGTATTATAACGCATTTGAAACTAGACTCAGACAAGGACTCTTATATGGAAAGAAAAAGACTAAAAGCTCACCTTGATAGTATCATAATGGTTCCAACCGACCTCTGATGAAAGCCTGCCCAACAAACAATATTTGTGGCCAGCCTTAAGCCTCAAGACCCTGGATTACACGGCACACATACATAAAAGGCTGAATGAAAAACAAGCAAGATAACTACATTGCACAATTCAATTCATAAATAAAATAAGACTCACTTTAGGGCATCAGGGATAACCATCCTCTTGATCTTGTCATAAGGTGGTGGGACACCCTCATACACCTTCAAACGAGCAAGTGCAGCAGCTCCACGCTTTGTCTTGTGGGGAATCATCCTACAAAAATGGTACAATGGAAACCATAAATATAACTGGATAGCCCCCTTTATGCCATACTTCCTATGTCCCAAAAAAGATGATCATATTTGACTTTTGATGGTCAACACAAATTATGTATGATTTATATGCTCCCTCCGTCCCAAAATGATCTTCATACTTTTTCACTGTTATTGCGAAGGAATTTTGAGCAATTATTTTAGGTCAATATAATTATCGTAATGGTTGGTATTGATAGTATTGTTGATGATGTATCAATAACAAGTTGGGCAAATGACAAATAAGGGTCTGAAGTTTGGGGATCGTTCGTCGAAAATGGACCGATGTTCTAAAACTCGCAGATCAGGGTCTAAAGTTGAGGAAAACTAGCAATTAAGGACTTTTTGACGGAAAAGTTAGATTTTTCAGTTAAATCCACATGTGCCGTGCACATGTGGACCTAATTGAAATAAAAGTTATTCTGTAAGGGTTAAAATGACTATGTTAAACTATAAAGGACTAAAAGTAAAATTTTCCCTAGCAAAGGGGTAAAATGAATATTTAAAGTTTAAGGGCTAAAAGTAAAATTTATACTAATATGTATGTATGATTCACAAAATTAATATTTTTTTAATTCACTAAATTATTTTTTTATAAAAATTATTAATTTCAGAATTTTTAAATTGCTTTCGAAAGAATATTTCACAAAATTAGTGTTTCCAAGAATTTTTTTTTCAGTAAATTATATTATTGAGAAAATATTACACTAATTAATCTATCCTAAAATCAAAATATCGAACATATTGCATTAAATTAGTGAAATTAGTTTTTTGAAAAATAATTTCACTTAACATTTTTTTAAAATATAATTTAATTTTAATTTTTTTTCCTAAATTAGTAATTTTATTTTTGTTTTGAAAATTATACCTCTCCACTTTCTCTTATGTAAACCCACGCCACCCACCATCTCATGCATCATAAGCAAAAACATGAGATATATAATTAAATTTGAGGGTAGATACCTTTTGTTAAAGAGAGAGAAGGAAATATTTTAGAGTTTTTTTATTTTATGCTAGATTAATTTAGTGTAATATTTTTCCCCAATCCAAAATTAGTTAAATATATTTTCAACAATACTAATTTAGTAAGGTGTTTTTCACAAATAATATAAAATTTAGTGAAATTAGTATCTTTTAAAAAAATGATTTAGTGGAATATTTTTTCAAAAAATAATTAATTTATTGAATTTTATATGTACTAGTGAAATTTTTATGTTTAGTCCTTTAAATTTAATATAGTCATTTTACCTCTTACTGGTTAACTTTTATTTCAGTTAGGTCCACATGTGCACGGCACATATGGATTTTGTGCATGTGGATTTAACTGAAAAATCTAGCTTTTCCATCAAAAAGCCCTTAATTGCTAGTTATACTTTAGATCCTGATCTGCGAGTTTTAGAACATCGGACCCTTTTCTACGAACGACCCCCAAACTTCAGACCATAGTTACCAGGAACGTCATACCCCCCCCCCCTAGTTCCCCGTCCCGGGACGCGCGTCCCGGAACGCGGTGCGTTTACGACCCAGTTCGCTCGGGAACGGCGTTTGGTTCGCTCAAAACCACGTTCCAGAAATTAAAGAGTAAAGGTTAAAACTGACCTTTTATTCTTTGGTCGACGCCCTTTGAATCTCATTTGGACTTCGAGTTCCCGAGGAAACAACCTATCAGATGTTGAATTGAGGTCGAAGATGTTGAATTGAAGTCTAATACTTCTGATCGTTGCTGGGAATGGAGTCGCCGCTGATATATTTTCATTCCCATGTTCGATCTGGACTTTGAGAAGACTTAGGGTTCTGAAAGAGAGTCGAATTGTCCACTAAAAATCAGATTCGTGTCCGATATGGAATGAGAATGAGGAGATGGCATGATGAAGAAGAAGAATTGTGAACGACTACGAAGAAGAGAGGACTTCGCGACTGGAAAGGAGAATGCGTATGCAATGGATACGGAGAGGTGAAGAAGAGAGAAGTCCAAATTGATTTAGACTTCTTAAATTCAATACTAACTACACCCATCCTTTTTCCGGAAAGGTGTACGCATAAACAACCCATATTATTAAAAGTAGTACTCCAATTTATGGTACTGTACAATGAGTCCAAGCATAAATTGAATTGATATTTAGTATTATAAAGTTAATTAGTTTACTTTTATGTTATTTGACATTTTGTCAATTTATTTCAAAATATATGTTTGTGTGTGTATATATGATTGGCGACCCAAATTACTTTAAAGAATAACGTACCACGTTCCCAATAAAATCGTACCACGTTCCCAATTGGCGTACCAACTAATCCTACCCCCAGCGTTCCCAAAATTTTCTAAGTCACGTTCCCGTCCCAAAACGTCCCCGTTCCTGGTAACTATGCTTCAGACCCTTATTTGTCATTTGCCCTAACAAGTTTTAGATTTCCATTAGGACAGTTAAATCAGCCTAAAATTATTGCTCAAAGTTCTTTCGGCAATAACAGCGAAAAAAGAATGAAGATCATTTTTGGACGGAGGGGGTATGTTACTAAGAAGTTACTCCCTCTGGTACAAAATAACTGTCGCTTTTGGTCAATCAGATGTAACTTTGACCAATAATTTAAATAAAAAAAAATGATGCTAATAAAAATCTAAAATTTGTCATTGTATTATAATTAATAATACTTTTAATAACAATTTTTAAATTTTTATTAGGATCATTATTTTTGGTTTAAATTTATTGGTCAAACTTACATCTATTTGACCAAAAGTCAGTTATTTTGGACCAGAGTGAGTAAAAACATTGTACGAATAAACAGCAGTATCTAACATAAGAAAACATGGAGAAAGTGCAGCATTAAAGAAAAAAAGACGGTTAAAAGGAGCTTCAATTGACAAATTCTTTCTGATGATAAGGCAATATTGTTCTGATGGGCAAAATCAGATATTAGAGCCCAAGTAGTATACATAATAAACAAGTTGCGCAGCCTATGAAATGTATTAAACCAAAAGGCAGCTTATTTTACTCAAGTCCAAATTCCATAGAGGTATAGAATAGAGACATACAAACAGAGAAAGACAGAGAGTGGACAGAACTCAGAGGATACAGATCAAATAAAATACTCCCTCCGACCCATAACAAACTTCCCATTTTGCCATTTTGGCGTTCCATTGGAAACTCCCACTTACACAAAAAGGAAAAGATTCCCTCCACTTACTCTCTCCTTCCACTCACACCACCTACTTTTCTTTAATTCCCGTTCCTAACATTCTATGGGAAGTTTGTTATGGGACGGAGGGAGTAATTTAAACATTACTAGTAAGAAATGAATGAATAAAATAGTTTTAGCATGTAATAAAACAACTATAGCAAAATCAGATAGTCTTAACTATTAAGATTGCTATACAAACATACAAATAACTCAACTCAATCAAACAATATAGTTTTAGCATGTAATAAAAACCTATGTGTTCTCCCATTGCAAATAGATTAACCATCACTAATAAGAAATAAATGAACAAGATCATTATCCACTTGAAATCTGGACTGGACCTATTTCTGCTTTTGACATAGGGCGCACAAAAACCATGCCGTAAAACGTTATTTTAATCTCGTTTACTACACAGCTAAACATTGTCAGGTGTTTAAACATCACACTTTAAGAGTTCAGATAGCAATTCCAGTACAAATGATCTTAGCTCCTCCACAACAGAAATAAAACTAATTGGAAAAAACACAAGAATTAGTATCTTCTAAATTGATATCTTTCAAGTGCAAAATAAAACGTATCACCCAAATAAAAATAATGGTTTGTGTCAGAATATCCATAACCCAAAATGAATGTTCGAATTCCACCTAGGGGACGTTATGAAAATGTTCACTTTTAGACCATCAAATGATTAAATGGTTATGCATAATGATTCTTGTTATTCTAAACAAGATTTACAAGTATTAGGGACTAATGAAAAATATTTGGTAAACAAACAGTTAGGGAGAATGTTTTTCACAATAACGACATTCATTTTGGGGGGAAAAAATGAAATGGACATTCATTATGGGACGGAGAAAGTACTATATAGATAATCCATAATCTTCCAATGGAACTAATGAACTGGGATCAGTTGATCACCAAAATATGGTGTCTAGTGTCGAATTCAATGACAACCTTTTCACGCAATACAAATATAATCTACCGTTTCATCAATGCAAGATGAATTGTGTCTACTTAATCATACTCAACATACACAGAAATCATATAAACAATGGGTACGGATCAAAATAGACGTAATTCAGAGAAGCATAAATATAAAAGTGGTAATGATAAAATCGTACAGAATCAAGTAACGTTAGGAAAAAAGATTACGTACCCACGAATGGTACGCCAGAGGATCTTAGAAGGAGCACGGAAATGAATGGGACCATGAGAAGGTTTAGTATTCATCCGCTTACGAAGAAACCTAAGATACTTCATTTTCTGGCGAACAAGACCGCCGGAGAGGCAAATTTCCTCGGAGCGGACGACGACAACCTTCTGACCATTGAGAAGCTCCTTAGCTAGAATTGAAGCTAACCTACCAAGCATGTGATGCCTTGCATCAACAACTACCCTTCGAGCGCAGATTCCTGAGCCAGATACCATTTTTGCTGCGCCGATCTCTCTGTGTGGCTGCAACGGGGAATATGAGGAGGAAGGAGGAGACTAGGGTTTTGAATTAGGGGGTTTGTTATTGGGCTTGTGTGACACAGTAAAGTCTACCTGGAAATTTCTGTTCAAATTGTTAAATGGGCTTTAGAGACACATGACACGGCCCAATCTATACCCGTTAAAACCATTGTTCTAAAAGACGCTCGCCTAGGCCGCTTAGGCCCCGCCTAGGCGCTAGGCGTTCATGAAACGCCTTGGTCGCGCCTAGGATACTATAACTATGTCTGAATTCTCGGCCCCGCCTAGATCCTGTCTAGACCCCGCCTAGGCGCTAGGCCCAGCTGCGGCGCCTAGCGACCGCCTAGTGCTTTTTAGAACCTTGGTTAAAACTTGCTAACAAAATCTTTGAGTTTATTTTCATTTAAACCTACGTACTATTGCAAGATTGATGAATTGCCCCCGTACTCATGAAACTCACACTATGACATGCGTACTATGATTTTAATAAAAAAAATGCTCGGGGATAACACTGAGCCGTTAAAAACCTAACGGGTCTGTCAATATATGTTAAAAATTTAACAGATTTATAATAAAAAAAATTCAAATGTACCGTGATAATGATATTAATATTTCAAAGGTCCAAAAATATTTTATATTAACATTTCTCTATATATTTTTTATTAAGAGAGTATACTAATTTATGAATATAAAATCGGTGAAAAAACAAACAGATTCGGTCAATAATTGCTCCAATTTATAGTGATGAGGGACTGTATGGATCAAAAATAATTTTGGGACAAAGAGAGTATGCCAAATTAATTAATATAAAATCAAATCAAAATAAATGAAATATAAATATAAAATAGTTTTTGACCTTTACAACATTGATATCATTAGTTATGCCAGTTTATTTACTTTTAATTATAAAATAATTTTGGACCTTTACAAATTGTTTTAGTTAACTTTTAATTATTAATGCAAAACAAACAGGCCCGGCCCAGGTACAAAGCCACCAAAGCCATGGCTTTGGGCCTCTCATAAATGGCTGATTTTTAGGGCCTCAAATTTATATCATATATGTTACTAAAAAGACCCACTTTTGAATCCACACATAAACCCAAATGAAATACAATATAAAACTCATCCCAATTTCTCAATTTCCATTCTGATTTATGGCCTAGTGGCCCATTACTCTCTCTACAAATAATTAAGCCGAAATTTAATGAACCCAACTAATGTACTAAAATTTTCTTTTTAGGAAAACCAATTAAGAATAGGATTAGGAAATGTAATTATATTAAAACGTCACACAAACCCTTTTCCTAATGGCAAATACTTCTATGCGACCGTCTCACGCCGTGACACGGGTCGGCACCCCTTCCCAAAATCCACGTGTCTGTTAAAAATAAAAAAAACAAAAAAAAACCTCCAATAATTTTAAAATGCTATATCTTGAGATTTTGAAGTTTTTTTTTTTTTTTTTTTTTCTAAATACCGGCGTGTTAGTCTCAACGAGACGAACAAAACTACATAAGTCATGATATGGTTTGATTTTTTTTTTTTAAAAAACATAATTTTTAACACACAAAAAAATTGAGCTGCTCGTCATAATAAAATGTAACACTTTCTTATGAAGAAAGTAACAATTTGGTCTTTAAAAAGTAACACTTTTATTATACGATGTAACAGCAGTTTCGCAAATAATATAAATAATTTTTGTGATTAGAAAAAGTAATAATTAAATGTAACACAGTGCATATATGATTGTAATATGTTGTATAGATGAATGTAACAGTTTATATGTTAAATGTTACATTTTTTTTAAAAAAAAAAGAGTAAAAAATCATGTATATAATCGGTTTTGCATTTCAATTGAATGTAAAACCCTAGAAAAGTGTTACAATTGAGAAAAAAAGGTCACATTCGTTTATTATAAAATGTTACATTAGTTTAGTTGTCAATCTTATGATATCTTTAATTTATTTCAGCAAAATTGTGGTAAATTTTTGAAACAAAAAAAATGTTACATATGAGAAAAAAGTTACATTTCCTTATAAAAAAGTGTTACTTTTGCTGGCAAGCAAAAAATGGCAGAAAAAAAAAGAAAAAAAAGGAAAGGGCTTGCTGGCGTGCGACGGTCGCACAACAGTCGCCTCTTTACTAATTAACTGCTTAAAAAAAAGCAGCTTAAACCTAATTGGAGAAAAGTGATTGCTCGTGCACAGCCTTTTGAACGCCGGCACCCGGCGCCTACCTTTGAATCTCCATTATTTTTAATCACAAGTATGTCTCATATCTTCATTGTTTAAGTTTTTTTTTTAATTATAAAATACTTTTTTCTCTTTGTGTTGTACTTTATTTTTGCTGCTATAATTGACTATTGCAATCACATAATATAGAAATTCTAATTATGATTTTGTAAAATTTGTACTTGGCTATAAACATTAAAGCCTTAATATTAATTTAGAATTTGAAATCAAACCAGAAATTTGCAGCCCTAAGAATGTTGGAGTTGTGGTGCAATGGTGCAATCTAATTGAGATAGATTTGAGATTTGTGTGTAACTGAAATTTGAAATTCAATTTTAAATTGATATTTAAATTGAGGTCCGTTTTTTTTTTAATGAAAATTGATATTTGAAATTGTGGTTGATTGTTGTGAAAATATATGTTTTATGATTTTAGAGAATTTTTTAGTGTTTAAAATAAGAGCCATAACTGAAAGTTCGCTTTGGGCCCCAAATTTTATAGGACCGGCCCTGAAAACAAATACCCAAATATTGTCCACCACTATTACACAAGCACCACTGTCACCATTAGTTACCACTACCACGACCAACCACCCCAGTCTCCACTGTCAACCACCGCCAGTCTCCGCCGCCGACCACCACCCTCAGATCTTAGTTCGGAGCAGCGGCCACCACCATTCTCTATCTCCCTTTTTGCAAAATGTAGTAAAAAAACATCAACATTACAACCACCACAAATTCGAGATTCGTGTTCAAAACACATCGCAAAATCCAGATAGGTTTCAATACACAAATACATACGAAAATCCAAATATGTTTCTGCATAGCACAAAAAAAAATAAAAAAAATCTGTGTTTGCAAACCCAGATTTGGGTTTCGATTTGAAAACACACAAACTAATTTGGATATGAAAACATAAACACACACACACAAAAATTTGGATTTGAAAATATAAGCACACACAAGCACTAAAAACACACTGAAGAGAAAGAGGGAGAGGGCGGAGAGAGACGACCTCAGAGCGACGGTGCCGTGAGAGTTAATGAAGTGGTGAAATTAACGAAATGGGGAAGGAAGAAGAAGAAGAAAGGAGAAAGACGAGAGACAGGCGGAGAGCAGTGAGCCGGGATGGTTGCCGGGATGGTTTTCTAGAGAGAGGAGGTCTAACTTCTCTCTAGATTTTTATAAAGAGTATGTTTGAAAAAGTGGGTTTAATTTAAAAAGTTAGTGGGCAAACTTTAGGCTTCTAAGTAAAATGGATTTTAGAATTAAATATTTTTTTGGACCTTTACAGCATTAATATCATTATCAAGGTCACATTTAAATTTTATGGGCAAATTACAATTTAGTGCCTAATGTCTACGAGGCGGTTGCAGTTTAAGGCCTGACGTCTAAAATTTGGCGATTTAGGGCTTGACATGCCAAATTTTACGCAATTTAGGGCTTTTGACGATTTTAATCCAAATTCATGTTAAGTGATCACGTGCAACGCATGTGACAATAACTGAGGGGGTCAGTTGTAAATTTTTGAATATAAAAGGTAAGATTAGAAAAACTATCAATCCCAAACACTTACTTGTACATGAATTAGATGTGTACAACATTTTTATGCATGAATTAATTTATTAAACTATAATTTAAAGTAAATACTATTTAATTTGAGAAACTAAAATTATTTTTAAAAATATTTAATATTCAAAGCTCAAAGAAAATATTAAATATAAAAAATAAAAGAAATAAAATAAATTAATATCTAAAATGATAATAAATCTAATTTCAAATTTATCAATTTTGTAAAGAAATTAAACTTATACAACTTTTTTATACATAAATTAATGGATCAAAACTTTTCTTTTAAAATCAAAATAAACACTCATCTTCTTCATCATGTTCATCATCACCGTTACCAACCCTAGCACCACCACACCTTGCCACCACAAAATCAAGTCACAACCATCTTCAACAACCTCTCGTTCCTTCCTATAAAAAAAACGCCATTTACACCTTATCAAAATCAATGCACACAAGCATACACAAATCCATAAAATTCCCCAATTTCTCAAGCTAAAAAAATTCCGAAGCCGCAACTTTCAACATTTCAGATCTGGAATGATAAAACCAAAAATTGAGAAACAAACTCACCAATTCCATGGAACGAAAACATCAAAATTGAGCAAGGGAGGTTTCTGGGTAGAGAGAAGGGGAGTGGATGAAGGGAATACAGAGAGAGAAGGGTCGGTGGTGAAGAGACGGGGCTGGGTAAAGAGAAAGGGAGGTTGCTGCCATGGGGAGGTGAAGGTGTCGCCGGCCGGTGAAGAAAAGAGGGGGGAGGGGGCGTCAGGCAAGAACAGAGAAAGAGACGTGGTATGGGTTTTTAGGTTTTATTAGGCTATTTCTCAAATTTTTCCCTTCATTTCAAAAACATTTCAGTTAACTCCTTAATTTTTGTCACATGCGCTGCACGTGACCACTTAACATCAATTTGGATGAAAATCGTCAAAAAGCTCTAAATTGCTCAAAAATTGGCATATCAAGCCCTAAATTTGTAAAATTTGGACGTCGGGCCCTAAACTGCAACCTCCTCGTAGACATTAGGCCCTAAATTGTAATTTGCCCAAATTTTATTTGAGTAAATTTGTTCATTATTTAACATATGTTGACAGACACGTTAGATTTCTAACGGCTCAACGTTATCCATAGACACTATTTTATTAAAACCATAATACGTAGGTCATGGTGTGAGTTTCGTGAGTAGGGGGCAAATTGTCAATCTGGAAATAGTACGCAGTTTAAAAGGCAATAAACTCCAAAATATTTTATTAATGCTAGGGGAACATAATACAGTCACAAAATCTTGTTCACAAAATGAGTTGGCAGATTTTTATTGCTTGCATAGATAGTGGAGCCGCCACACTCTAATTAAAAACACCAATAAAATCATTATAGTCATGATTTTGTGAGAATTTTTTTGTGATCATTTTGTGCCTCTAGTATTATTCTTATCAAAATAAATGAAAAGACAATGTTAGGGGAACAAGGAAAAGTTTACATAATGACGAATACAAAAGGAGGTGGTGATAATTTATTGATTGTAGACTCATGATATTCTAATTAATAGACCAACAAAATTATGACACATTATTGTGGATCAAATTTTGTTAATTTTGTTTGTGATTTTTTATTTACCTATAAAGAAAAAGGAAAAACTTGGTAACAACAAGTTTGTAATGCTTGTATTCTCGTTTTACATACTATTAGATTCAAGAAAACAAAATGATACACAAATTTATAATGATTTATTTTGACTTACAAAGAATATCAGTAAAAAAAATAAAAAATTGGCCGTATATATATGTGAGTGACAAATGACTGAATGAGGGGTGAACGGCATAAACTGAGCACGACCAAATGGTAGGGCAATACACCCAATGGGTAAACCGGCAAGGACAAAGGAAATTGACCCACCATTCCATATAACCGTTTCTCATTATAGGGAATGGGCAAAACCTACCTATGCACGACATATTTACTCCTCGGCATAACAACATGACGAGCAGTCTATCATACGTGGGAAATGGACAAGTTTTGCCCATCAATACTATTCCTCGGCACATTACTATGACGACCACCAATACATGCTGACCAATGCCATACACCTAACATGACTTGATCAACATTCATATACATGCTGCCTACTCAAACAAAAAACTCTGTACCTATAGAGTCCAAGATTTACTCAACAAAATATTGTGGGCTTTTCTGTAATTTCTAAAATTTGAGGGACTTTTATGGAATTTTTGGAGGACCTTTGGAGAATTTTTTGAGGGCTTTTCAGGAATGATGAAAATTTCAGGGGTTTCTGGGGAAATTCTGGCAAGCAACTTTATTTATTATTTTTCAACAAGGAATCCTAGGGTTTTTCTTATTTTTACACTTCCTTAGCCTTAGTATAAATATAATATTCCATACACATTATTTTATTCATACTTTATTCAAGGATTCAAGATTTGTAATCAAGGATTCATCAATTTAATCCAGATTTCGATGTTCTTTAATTTATTCTTTGTTTTTGATTTTATGAGTAGCTAATTTCTTAGATTCATGGATTGGTAGTAACAAATACTAGATCTCTATGCTATAGATTTAACCATTCGATTTAATTCTTGTTCATTAAAACATACTTCATGCTAAATTCTTTAGTTTCAATTATATGTTAAGATATAAATTGGCTTTAGAATTATTTGGTATTTTTTGCTGCACTAGTGTGGGTGATTATACGTTGACCATTGTTTTAATGATTAAATTCAATTGAGGACCTAGCGGAAGTCAAAAGGATTTAGGTTCATGTGTTCTTGAGTGCTTCATGAATTTTTGTATGTTGTATAGACCTAGCGGAAATTATTAACATAAAGGAAATAACTGGATTGCAATCCGGTGACCGAACCGCCCCAATTCTTTCAAAAGTGAACGAACCCAAGAAAGAGATTGATCTTGTTATTATGAGCATAGCATAGAGTGAAAGTATTTGTGAACCCAATTCGTGAATCTATTCGTTAATCTTGATTTTATTTGTTTTATTAGTTTAATTTTAGTTATTGCTTTAGTAGTCAAATTAATCAAAAACCAAAATCCTCACTATTTACTTTTCTGTTTTAATTGCATTCTTGTTAATCCTTCAAGTCTCTGTGGATTCGACCATTGCTTGTGCATACAACTACACCGGTAACTAGTACACTTGCTAGGTAATTTAATTAGAGGGAGAGCTTCTCCATCACCTCGCACTGGTAACACTTTCTTATTGAAACCTACGTTACGCAACGAGTAGATTAAACAAGTAATCAAATGGGCAATCATGTATTCCACAATGTAATTGTAGTAAACCAACAACGAACGATATAAGTAAATTGAGCATACTTGATAATAAGAAAATCAAAAAGAAAGTGAGAACACTTATCGGGTAGATCGAGTCGCCAGAATAAGACTCTCATAAGAGAAACTATTGCCTCTTACTCGTGCGATTTCAGATGCAGGCATATTCCTTTGAGGATAAAACGATCTCAAAATTAGTACCCAAAACTGCGCACACGGGTACATATCTACTTGCAACTGGTATCCCACTTTGCCTGAGTCTCTCATAATTTCATCATGGATTAAGGATTTTGAAATCAATAAACCAGATTATCATCGGTACGGTAGAATTGATCACAAGCAAGAGGAAAGCCGCAATACAGAGTATTACATGCGGTTGTCCAGTGTACTTGGCACATATTATTTTCTCCTCTCACATGCAGTGACCCCTTTCTACCTATTAGTTGTATCTAGTTCCCTCGCATCTATACTTATATTAAAGTGCGTAGGTTGGGAAACCTCCCGCCCAAACGCAGGGGCATTTCCGTAACTTTACATTAAGAGACAAGGGCTATTATGGTAACTCATGTGGGAGGACATTCTAGAAATCGTGAGAAAAGTGGGGAGTTGGCGTAATATCTTCTCCTCCCCCCTCATTTCTCACCCATCCCTCTCTCTCTAAAACACACACACACACACACACACACACACACACACACACACACACACACACACACACACTTTCTTTCTCCCCCAACACTCTCTCTCTCTCTATCCATTTCCATGCTTGCCGGTGCTTCGCTCCATCCCAGGATCTTACATCTCCGGCGAAGATTGATTATCCGGAGAAGAAGAAAACAGAGAGGACTATGACGCTGGATAAAATAGTCATTTTGCCCAAAGTTCGTCGCCGCTCTCTTCTCCGGCGACCTTCTTCTTATCCGGCGATGCTTACTCTTCTCCAATAA
Source organism: Campanula takesimana (assembly GCA_026119855.1). Classification (NCBI taxonomy): domain Eukaryota; kingdom Viridiplantae; phylum Streptophyta; class Magnoliopsida; order Asterales; family Campanulaceae; genus Campanula; species Campanula takesimana. Next base: position 2,220,965 of record JAOWBW010000042.1, on the reverse strand, counting down.
GGCCATCGTCACCCATCATCTCGCAACTCCGACGAGCTTCCTCATCTCAAATCGGCCAGATCTGGTCGGAAAGATCGAATCCAGCTCCTTCTCCCTTCTTCCGGTCACCGGTAGCTCTTCAAACCTGGATCCTACATCTTCGGCAATTCTACCCCGTCATCGCTTCAAGATGAAGTACTGGATCTGTTCGTCGACATTGTTAGAAGCTCAGTCCAGTTGAGGAGAAACGACGGTGACGAGAATTTGTATGTCCCCTTCGTTTTCATCACTTTTTGTCACTCTATCTCCACAAGTTCTTCAATTTGGCTTCATATTATATCATTCAAAGTATTTTAAAATGAAACAGAGGGAGTATAGAAGAATGGATGTGAAAAATAGAAGTCAACTACATATTAAAGAGAATGAAAAAATTATAACATAAATCACGGGTTGAAATAAGAATAACTAAATTATATTTTGCATAATAAACTATATATAAAGTGTTATTTAAAATACAATTTGTTGGAATGTACGAGGTGTCCATGTGGATGCAAAGTTTCCTATTTAACTAATAATTTTCGTTTTATCTCTTAACTATATATAGTACTCAGTTCTGGTTTAAAGTTCTTAATTTTATTTTACACGTTTATTAAGAGACTAAGGAAAACTTGAGCCAAAGTTAGGAGATAAGAGTGTGTAGAGGATATAATAGTTCATTCATTCATAACGTAAGGTACTAACGGAATTTTTCACCTAAGGTGTTACACAGTATTGGAACCACATCTGTGTGAAATCTTCACTCTTCTATAGCTGTGTTTGGACATATTCTCTCCGCCCCATTTTAAACTTCCAAAAAAAAGTGGGCACAAGAATTAAGATGATAATCTTTATATTATAAAATATAGATAGTGGGGTAGAGTGTTGTGAGTATAGAAAGAGGAGTAGGGAATAGTTAGTGGATAGTTGTTGTGTGTATGACATGTAGGTCCCACTAAATAAAAAATACAAATAACTTTCTTTTTTTGGATTTTGAAGTTTAAAATGGAATACCCAAAAGGGAAACTCCCTCCGTCCCACCTCACTTGAAACCTTAGAGGTGGGCACAATAACTAAGGGAAAAAAATAAAATAAAGAAAATGTGTGGTAGAAAATGAAGAGAGAGAATGAGTGCGGTTAGTAGTAGGTTGGTTGAATGAATTGTATGGTGGAAAATGATGAGAGGGAATGAGTGGGTGGGTATATTCAATATAAAATTATTAAATAATTACCATTATGGGGAGTCTCAAGTGAAGTGGTATGGAACAAAATGAAAATAAGTCTCAAGTGAGGTGGGACGGAGGGAGTATGGCATAATCATCAAGACATGTTTCATATGGTTAGACACTTGGCATATGTTGCAGCTTGCATTTGAAATGAACCGACTTCCTTTCATTGAATCTGACCATTTTTGTATTTTTCGGATTAGCCAACAGTATCCTTAAAATCCTTGCAAACGAAGGTGTACAATGAGGGTGAAACCGACATAAAATGGATGGCATCATAGTAAATATATCTTTGAAATTATTTAAAGTTCCAATATTCTGTCAGGTGCTTGGCCCACACCATGTGCTTCTCTCTATCTCCATTCACTATGAACTTCTTATCAGAAAATAATATGTACTTTGGTGTCCAGTTTTTTGTCATTTCTTGGGTGCTACGCCATAAATAAAATGGGATTATTTACTCTCAAATGGAGTGATGCAAGCAATGGACAAGCGTAAGAAATTTAAAATTTAAATTTTACCAGTTTCAAACTATGGTAATAAAATGGCTATAAATACTGAATGCTTGACTAATACTCCCTCCGTTTCATGTCACTTGAGACTTATTTCCTTCTTTGTCTGTTCTATGTGACTTGAGACTGCTCAAGTCACATAGAAATTGGGAGAAAAGTGGGGAGTTGGCGTAATATCTTCTCCTCCCCCTCATTTCTCACCCATCCCTCTCTCTCTAAAACACACACACACACACACACACACACACACACACACTCACACACATTCTTTCTCCCCAACCCTCTCTCTCTCTGTCCATATTCCATGCTTGCCGGCGCTTCGCTCTGTCCCCAGCTCTTACATCTCAGGCGATGTACTAGATCTGTTCGTCGACATTGTTAGAAGCTCAGTCCAGTTAAGGAGAAACGACGGTGATGAGAATTTGTATGTCCCCTTCGTTTTCATCACTTTCTGTCACTCTATCTCTACAAGTTCTTCAATTTGGCTTCATATTATATCATTCAAAGTATTTTAAAATGAAACAGAGGGAGTATGTAACAGATGCCTAGAAAAGCAATCCGTTATGTTAGTATAACGAGGGCAACGTGGTAATTATCCTTGCTTTAATGAAGGGAGCTTGGTCTTTATGTCATTCACCCAGGTGCGTGGCACGTGACGATGGAAGGTCGTAGAAGGATCCCTCAACAAACTCGCATACAACCTGCACATGGCCTGGGGTATAAGGAAGGAAGAACGTGTTCAACAATGGCAGAGAAGAGTTTATGCATTTTATTTCCTTCCTTCTTGTTATCGTTTTATTTCCGTTATTATTCCGTTTCAGTAATTCTATTTATAGTTTCCTTGTTGAGTTTAATACCAGAAAACCGTCCCAAAAATAGCAATTGTTTTGTGAATCTTTAATTCAACTATTCAAATCGATTGAAACCATTACAATTGGTATCTAGAGCCTGGCTTTCCACAGAATTGCAGCGAAGATGATGGATCATGAAGCCTTCGATGATGGCTATTTTCTGATCGGATCCGGTCCACAAAGCATCCTTGAACTGCCTAAAGACAAAGAGGAGTTAGAGTTTTATGCTTTAGCATTCCTTGAGAGGATTGTCAAACAAGTTCTCTTGAGGACTACTTTGATGAATTTCAGCAAGTCCGGGATCAATTGGAGGGTGCGTCTTCATATTTGGGCGAAGAATTGGATGAAAGTTTTGTTTTAAAATTATTCATCGATGGACTGGAGGAAGAAAGCATGTCTTATGTTAAATGGCTGAGACAACAAACAATTCATGATGCTCGAGCGTATGCGAAGTATTATAGGGAGAAGCGACGTGCAAATCATTGTCAAGAGCCAAAGGTTGATGAAGGTTACTGTTTGCACCCGAGAAGGAAGATCCTCGCTTTTACCTTTTTGATTTGAGAGTATCCACCATGTTGTTGAACGAAACATGGACCGTGAGATTATTGAGTTCGGGGGTTTAGTTATGGATTGGGAAGGTCAAGGAGCACCCAATCCACCCAATCTAGGATTGGTCTTGCTTAGGTGTATTTAATCAAATAAAGAACAAGTAAAGCAAATAAAGCCAATAATTAATTTCTTAATTATTGGAATGTCGGATCATGTGCTTCGAGACCATCTCCATGGATTGGAGAGGCTCTAGGATAACCCTTTTGATGGGATTACACTACTCTAAAACAAAGAATGAGATGAGAAGTAGAGATTAAAAGCGTAGGAGTTTACCTAAAGAGTTCTTGAGATTCCAATTGATGGCCTTGACTAAGGCCTGATGATCCAAGAGTTTTGTGATGATTTTGGCTTGAAAAGATGAGTTTTTTATGGTGTTTTGGTGTGAGGGAGGAATAAAAAAGGGATTAGAGAGAGAGACTGATTAGGGAGTTGTTAACCTCTTTTTGTGGTGAAAGAACTCTATTTTATAAGTATTGGATTACTTAGGGATCAAGTCTAGGAGTCCTAAGTTTAGTAGGAAATAGAGTCCTTATTTGGAGAGGAGTTTAGTAGGAAATAGAGTCCTTATTTGGAGAGGTTAAAAAAGGTAGGAAATCAGTAGGAAACATCTAGGACGTCTCCTAATTAGACGTTTCCCGGATTAGGAGAGTGTTGGCCAAGAATGAGATCGGGACAGAGAAGGAAAGGTGATTCTGACTCGCAGACAGAGGAGATGTCTCGTACGAGACATTGATGTCTCGTACGAGACATCCAGTGCAAAATTACTTTTTTATCCTTGTCTAAGTTTCTTTGTTCAGTTTAGCCCTAACTAATGGAGTCAGTCAAAAACTTAACGAAACATGTCAAAACTAACGAATTTTCATCAAAACACGAAGGTGAGACACAAGAGTAGTGTAATCATAAATTTGATTTCAAAATGGGGTGTCTACAGAGCCCCTCGGCGATGATAGTTATGAAAGAAGTAACGTCATCGATAGAAAAGACACAATTTAGAACCTTAGGTATGGTCGTGCTATAAAGCTGCCTACGTATTCCTTGGAAGGAAATCAGACCAAACGTAGTTCGACTCCAAAAAAAAATGCAAAAACGGTCATTTGAGGTATTTTGAAAATCGTTTTGAAAGCAATACTGCGGTAAGTAAAGTTTAGAGCTTAGAGAGTAACCCATACTGAGGAATCAATGTTCTTGACCCAATTCTGAATATACCCTCTACTGTTGATAGAGCGTCGCGATTGACGGTGTTGAAGTTGTTGGGGAATATCCTCTTTCAATGCTCCTACATTAAAAGTACTGGATATTATCCTCTCTCAATAGGCGAAGCTGATCGAGAGTACTGGATCCCTAGATGTTCTCTTCCAATGGCCGCGGCTGATAGAAAGTACTGAACATGTCCTCTTCCAATTCATCATTGAAAGTACTAGATGATTTGATGCCGATCCCGGACTTTGTAGAATATCCTGAATATCCTCTCTCAATGGCCGTAGCTGATCGAAAGTACTGGACATTATCCTCTCTCAATGCTCTTACATTGAGAGTACTAGATGCAGAATCTCTTGATTTGATGTAGATTTGTAGACTTCTGAATATCCTCTCTTAATGGCCGTAGCTGATCGAAAGTACTAGACATTATCCTCTCTCAATGCTCTTACATTGAAAGTAATGGATGCTGAGTCTCTTGATTTGATGTAGATTTGTAGAATATCCTGAATATCCTCTCTCAATGGCTGTAGCTGATCGAAAGTACTGGACATTATCCTCTCTCAATGCTCTTACATTGAAAGTACTGGATGCAGAATCTCTTAATTTGATGTAAATTTGTAGAATATCCTGAATATCCTCTCTCAATGGATGCAGAATCTCTTGATGTGATGTAGATTTGTAGATTTCTGAATATCCTCAATCAATGGCCGTAGCTGATTGAAAGTACTGGATGCAGAATCTTGATTCCGGTTCCAGACTTTGCTGAAGTTGGTGTTTGAGTGTTCAGAATATCCTCGATCGATCAGTTCATGGAACTGATTGAAAGTACTGAATATTACCCACGATCAATGCTCCTACATTGAAAGTACTGGATGCTGAGACTCTGAATTCTGTGGGGATGATTTGATCCTTGTTGAATTTTTTTCTTCTTTTTTTTTTGAGCGTGGATTGACTTTTGTACCTGTTAATACAACAAGTAAAATCTATTCTAGCAAGCAATTTAGCTTTGATTTTAGTTTGTATTTGGACTCATGTGGCGGTGACAAATTTATGTGCATGCCCGTTCGGTCAACTTTGGTGTAAGTAGTGTGAATAACATGGAATCATGATAGGATGTTTATTGGTGATGAACTGTATGTGTTGATTTATGTGTGTGTGTAGGGACAAGTGTTTGACAAGCTGAGACCTAATCAGGTTTTTTGCAGAGATGATATGGAGTTTCTTGGATGGTTGTCTCGAGATGATCCGTCCAGATCGTTCCTTTAGTTATGTCGTGTCAAGGGAGACGACTATTGGTCCAACAACCATTGATGTGCAAGCTCTTTGTAGGCTAGGCGTATTTTTGAATCACTCTAGAGTTCCATGTCCGAAAGCCTCCGGTGAAGGTGATGAGAGGCGCATTCTATTCCCCCAAGTTTATCTCATGTGTGGTCTAAGTCAAGCCCCAAGAATCTTGTATGTTGTAGATGACCCCATGAAAAGGCTTATAAGGCTGTTTGATTTGAAAAAGAGTGCTCTCCCGCTTGATTGATTTGAGGACGGTTGAAGAATAAATGATTTGAAGAATGTTCTCCCTATATTTTTTTCTTTGTGACGCACCCTGATTTTTGCCTAGACCTCCCTTTCGGTTTTCAATCTAGCGGGCATCTCTTTTGCGTCTCTTTTCATTTTTTTTGACAGAGTATGTACTCGAAGATGACTCAGATGATAGAGGAGAGTAGTTTTGTCTCTTATTGTATGGACTCTGTTTTGGTAAAAAAACAATAAGAACTAAATTAAGTGAAAATTGTGTAGTCTTTGGATTGAATGGAGGGTGCTATGGAATATAATTATTTGAATGAAGATGACAAAGGCACAATGATGTATACGAGGAAAGCCCTTGAAAAAATGATCTCTTCGGCACAAAACCTTGGGAGGTGTTTTTGAGCACCTACAACCCCTAAACGGTTGTATTGATTGTTTCTGGTGTTACAATGGAAGCTATGGCGGAATACAGTAGAGAGTGCGTGAGTTGTGTGACGTGCCATCTCTAAACCTAGTTTAAATACAAAAAAGAGATAGAACAAATTAAACCTAACTAACTAAGCTAACAATTCGGATCCTATCTTTATTGTGACCAAGTCTTCTAGTCGTTGATCTGTTGGTAGTGGTGCCCTAGGCACGTTTAATAAGCGTTGTAATTGTTATCATTTATTTCATATCAATAAGAAATGTTTTGATTATTATTGTTGTTCATGTTTACTTATAATAATCTCCGTCCCTAGTACTTGTTAAGCACTAGTATAAAGGCTAAATGATCATGGGATGATCATGTTAGATTTATGGGTACTTGTTTGGAACAAGGTACTGGACATGACCCGCTGTATGAGATTTATGTCATGGTCTATGTCGTACATATATCTCATATTAGTTATGTCATTAGAATCCTTAGACATGAAGTTATTATAGTCTTCCACTTGATGAACATTATGTTTGACATATTCAAACGCTGCCTTTAACTGGGAAGTTATAAAGGGTATGATTGGCATAATCGGATTCACGTAGGGAAGAATAATAAGCTAAATGGATTTGTCCCTCTTCGGAGAGATGTCAAGCTTGGGCCTCTCGTAGGAATGATGTTGATGAAAATGTTCGGCCGGACTCAAATGAATTGATTAGATCAATGTCATTTGGATTATCAACATATTCGGAATCGAGAAAGTATTGAACAAAACGAGTTGACTCGTTGACCATGACTTGTGTTCAATGACATTGTGGACAAAGGGATTGTGACATATTCTAAAGGAATGCGAACTTGTATCTAGTTATACTATTTGGGTAGGTATAACTGTTTGCTAGAACCTAATCATATCTTATGGATTCATGTTTGAGCCCATTGCCAACTTAGTATAATCCTAGAGGGTCACACATAATAGAACGAATCTTAAATAAGGACTATATTGGAATTTGGTAAATAGGGAAATCTGGGGAAAGTGTGCGACCGCACATAATGTCTTGGGCGGCCGCACAGTTTAGCTCAAAAAGTACCAGAAACCTTCCAGATAAATGTGCGACCGCACAAGGTTTTTGGGCGGCCACACACCATGTCGGGACTGGTTTCCTAATTTGTTTTGGAAAAGAATTTTGGATGGGTTTAGACACAAGTTTTCTATTTGGAATAGGTCTAACTTGTATATAAACATCCAAATTCGGGCCAGAACATGTGATAGCTTTTGTGCAAGTCTCCAAAGAGCTTGAGAGAGTTTTATTTTGTTCTAAGACATCTTAGATTGAAGAACAAAATAATACACAAACCAATATTCCATATAGTTCATATCAATTGTGAAAACTTGTTTCACAATTTGGTCTAGCAACCAAGATCAAGTGTTCTTGATATTCGTTCGTAGTGTGGATACCGCTAGAGGGTGAAGCTTATCATCTTCAAAGTTCGTGTTCTTACTTTTATGATCAAAGCTTCAAGTTCTCCACCAAGATCAAAGGCCAAATTCAAAGTCACCAAGGGTTAGTTTTTCTAGTATTCATATTGTTGTATTTGATTTAATCATATGAATGGATCTATGGGCTTTGGGTTTCATAAATTTTGAATGCTATATTCCGCTGCGCATGTTACTACGAAACCCAACAGTGGTATCAGAGCCCCGTTCATGTTGATTATTTCAATACCTAGATCATGTTGTGTGTATATAAATTGTTTATGTGCCTAACATGATATAAATATTGGACATATGATGTTTATGTGTTATGTGATTTTATGTGGTTTATTGTTTTGCAACTTTAATCGCACGATTCAATCGCAATAAATATTATGATGGATTCTGAATTGTTTGATTATTAATTCTGATTGGATCATGGTTTTAATAATCAAGGAAAAACAATTTTGAGACAAATTTTCGAACTGAAAAAATTACCTTCTGATCTTACTGTGCGACCGCACAGAATGACCTGGGCGATCGCACAAAAGTTGGGCGACCGCACAGTAGTTCTTGGGCGGCCGCACACAATGATCAGAATCTCTGATTTTTTGTTAAAAATCAGAATTTGGAATTTTCGAGAGGTCCAACCGAACCAGTGACAGAACCAGACCAGACCTGCTGATCTGGAATGGGTTTTGGGTAGTTGGTTTGGGTGTGGATCTTGGGGTTTGATTTTCCTATTTGTTTTAGTCTTGTGATTCCAAGATTGGTTCAAGGTTTGGATGGCTAATCTGCGTTCATCGAGATTGTGTTTCCCAAACTTGATCGTGTTGGGTTTCGTAGACATGCGCAGCGGAATTTAGCATTTAAAATTTTGAAACCCAAAGCCATGGATCCGTTCATATGATTAAATCAAATACAATAACAAGAATAAAGGAATAAACTAACCCTTGATGGCTATCAAATTTTCTCTTGGTCTTTGGTGGAGATTTGAAGACTTGATCACGATCACAAAGCTTGAACACGAACTTTGAAGATGATGATTTTCACCCTCTAGCGGTATCCACACTTCGAACGAACATCAAAGGAGCTTCTTTGATCTTGGTTGCTAGACCAAATTGTGAAACACCTTTTCACAATCAAAAGAACTATATGGAATTTATTTTGTGTATTATTTTGTTCCTCAACCAAGAATGTCTTGGAACAAAATAAACCATCTCTCAAACTCTTTGAGACTCACAAAAAAATTATTCTTGAATGCTGGCCGAATTTGGTCTTTTATACACAAGTATGACATATTCCAAATAGGAAACTTGTGTCAAAATCCGTCCAAAATTCGTTTCCTAATCAAATTAGGAATCTGCCACCCGACAGTACTGTGCGGCCGCCCAGAATGCACTGTGCGGTCGCACAACTATCTGAAACAAAACTGGTACAAAAATGAGATAAGTGTGCGGCCGCCCAGTACATACTGTGCGGTCGCCCACTTCTCAGAAAGTCCAGAATTTCCAAAATTCCAATGTAGTCCTTTTGAAGATTCGTTCTATTGTGTGTGACCCTCTAGGATTATACTAAGTTGGCAATGGGTTCAAACATGAAACCATAAGATATGATTAGGTTCTAGCAAACCGTCATACCTACCCAAATAGTATAACTAGATACAAGTTCGCATTCCTTTAGAATATGTCATAATCCCTTTGTCCACGACGTCATTGAACACAAGTCATGGTCAATAAGTCAACTTGTTTTGTTCAATACTTTCTCGATTCCGAATATGTTGATAATCCAAATGACATTGATCCAATCAATTCATTTGAGTCCGGCCGAACATTTCATTAACATCATTCCTACGAGAGGCCCAAGCTTGACATCTCTCCGAGGAGGGACAAATTCATTTAGCTTATTATTCTTCCCTACGTGAATCCGATTATGCCAATCATACCCTTTATAACTTCCCGGTTAAAGGTAGCGTTTGAATATGTCAAACATAATGTTCATCAAGTGGAAGACTATAATAACTTCATGTCTAAGGATTCAAATGACATAACTAATATGAGATATATGTTTGACATAGACCATGACATAAATCTCATACAGCGGGTCATGTCCAGTACCTTGTTCCAAACAAGTACCCATAAATCTAACATGATCATCGCATGATCATTTAGCCTTTATACTAGTGCTTAACAAGTACCAGGGACGGAGATTATTATAAGTAAACATGAACAATAATAATAATCAAAACATCTCTTTATTGATATGAAATAAATGATAACAATTACAACGTTTATTAAACGTGCCTAGGGCACCACTACCAACAATCCCCACTTGCCCTAGGCCCAATCTCCCATGTATCTAATACCCATAGACCTAACATGACCATCATGTTTAGCTTGTGGAAGTCCCTTTGTTAGCGGGTCCGCAACATTGTCATCAGTAGGTACTCTGCATATATTTACGTCTCCCCTATCAATGATCTCTCGAATGATATGAAAACGCCTAAGTATGTGTTTGGATTTCTGATGTGCTCTTGGTTCCTTTGCTTGAGCAATAGCACCAATATTATCACAATAAAGGTCTATTGGATTAGCAATACTAGGAACCACTTCAAGTTCAGTTATGAACTTCTTAATCCAAACAGCTTCCTTTGCAGCATCCGATGCAGCAATATACTCAGCTTCTGTTGTAGAATCAGCGGTTGTACTTTGCTTGGAACTCTTCCAGCTTACAGCTCCACCATTTAACATAAACACAAAACCCGATTGCGATCGACTATCATCTTTGTCAGTTTGGAAGCTTGCATCCGTGTAAGCATTTACAACGAGATCATCTTCCATTCCTCCATAGACCAAAAACGAGTCTTTAGTTCTTCTCAAGTACTTAAGAATCGCTTTTATAGCTATCCAGTGATTTTCGCCAGGGTCGGATTGGTATCTACTTGTCATGCTCAAAGCATAAGACACATCCGGCCTAGTACAAATCATGGCATACATGATGGACCCAATTGCCGAAGCATATGGAACATCATTCATTTTCTCACGCTCATCTTTTGTCTTAGGACATTGAGTCTTGCTTAGAGAAACTCCATGTAACACGGGCAAGGTACCTCTCTTAGAATTTTCCATACAGAATCTTCTAATGACCTTGTCAATGTATGTACTTTGGCTTAAACCAAGTAGCCTCCTTGATCTATCTCTATAGATCTTAATGCCAAGTATATATGCGGCTTCACCCATATCTTTCATTGCGAAGCACTTTCCTAACCAAGTCTTCACAGACTGAAGTGTAGGAATGTCGTTTCCAATGAGCAATATGTCATCCACGTATAAAATAAGGAATAGCACTATGCTCCCACTAATCTTCTTGTATACACAAGGCTCATCTTCGTTCTTGATGAAACCAAACTCTTTGACCGATTCATCAAAACGGAGATTCCAACTCCTTGAAGCTTGCTTCAACCCATAGATGGATCTTTGCAATTTGCATACCTTAGAATCTTTTTCAAAACCTTCTGGTTGTGTCATATACACATCCTCTTGGAGTTTTCCATTCAGGAAAGCGGTTTTGACGTCCATCTGCCATATTTCATAGTCATGATATGCGGCAATGGCAAGCAAAATTCTTATAGACTTGATCATTGCTACGGGTGAAAAGGTCTCATCATAGTCAATACCATGAACTTGCCTATAACCCTTTGCTACAAGCCTAGCTTTGTAAGTATGCACCTTCCCATCCATGTCAGTCTTCTTCTTGAAGACCCATTTACATCCTATGGTTTTTACACCTTCGGGTGCATCAATCAAATTCCAAACTTGATTGTCTTGCATGGATTGCAATTCGGATTCCATGGCTCCATGCCACTTGTCCGAATCAGGAGAAGACATCGCCTCTTGGTAGGTTGACGGTTCATCATTCTCAATGATTTCTACCTCATTACTATCCGTTACGAGAAATCCATATCTCTCGGGCTCGGATCGTAACCTACTAGATCTGCGAGATGCTTGTGTATTTTGAACAGGTTCCACAACTCCTTGTGGTTCTTGTTCTTGTTCCACTATTGGTTCAATGTTATTTTCTGGGTCTCGAATTTCTTCAAGATTTATTTTACTCCCACTGATTTCTTTGGAGAGAAACTCTTTCTCTAGAAAGACACCAGTTCGGGCAACAAACACTTTGTTGTCCTCTCGGTTGTAAAAGTAATATCCTTTAGTTTCCTTAGGATATCCCACGAAAATACATTTGTCAGATTTGTGTGCTAGTTTGTCAGAGATAAGTCTCTTGACATAAACTTCGCAACCCCAAATCCTCATGAAAGATAAACTAGGTTTCTTTCCACTCCACATCTCATATGGAGTCTTTGGAACCGATTTAGTTGGAACTTGATTTAGTGTGAAAGCAGCGGTTTCTAGGGCGTAACCCCAAAAGGATATTGGAAGATCAACTTGACTCATCATTGATCGAACCATGTCTAACAAAGTCCGATTCCTCCTCTCGGACACACCATTCCATTGTGGTGTTCCGGGTGGAGTCAATTGTGAAACTATTCCACAATTCTTTAGATGATCATCAAATTCTTGACTTAAGTATTCACCACCTCGATCTGATCGAAGTGCTTTAATACTTTTGCCAATTTGTTTTTCTACTTCATTTTGAAATATTCTAAATATCTCAAATGTTTCACTTTTATGTTTCATTAGGTAAACATACCCAAATCTACTATAATCATCAGTGAAGGTTATGAAGTATTGAAATCCTCCCCTAGCATTGCTACTTAATGGTCCGCATACATCGGAATGTATCAACCCCAATAAGTCGCTTGCCTTTTCACCCATCTTGGTAAAAGGTGTCTTAGTCATTTTTCCAAGAAGACATGACTCACAAGTATCATATGACTCTAAGTCACATGAACCCAAAAGTCCGTCCCCATGGAGTTTTGAGATACGCTTCTCATTAATATGATTAAGACGGCAATGCCACAAATAAGTATGATTTACATCATTAGGTTTAGATTTCTTATTTACATGATAGACATTATTTTCATTCTTGACATCCAAGATATAAAGGCCATTAAATGAATTAGCAATACCATAAAGCACATCATTTAAATAAATAGAAAATTTCTTATTCTCAATAAGAAACTTAAAACCTTCATTATCCAAACAAGAAATTGAAATAATATTTCTGCTTAAATCCGGAACATAATAACAATTGTTCAAAACAAGAATTAATCCGGAAGGTAAAGTGACTTCATAAGTCCCTACGGCTAATGCAGCAACTCTTGCTCCATTTCCCACACGTAGATCTACTTCACCTTCTTTAAGCAGTCTCCTATTCTTTAGTCCCTGCACATTTAGACAAATGTGAGAACCACATCCGGTATCCAATACTCAAGAATCAGTGGTAGAAAGGAGAATATCTATCATATAGATACCTGAAGTCGACGCAGCCTTGCTGCTCTTCTTCTTCTTTTGCTTTTCCAAGAAAGCCTTGCAATTACGTTTCCAATGACCAATTTCTTGACAATGGAAACAGATTGCAACCTTTTGTGAATCGGGTTTTGCCTCAGAAGCCTTGGCAACCTTTTCCTTGCTTATCTTGGGTTTGACAACTTTTGTCTTACCCTTGCCTTTGGCACCAGGCTTCTTCCCATCATGAACCAAGAGCACGGGAGGACCTTTCTCCACAATTTTCATCTCTGCAGTTTTGAGCATCCCATGCAACTCAGAGAGATTCTTATCCATTCCATGCATGTTATAATTCATTACAAACTGATTATAACTTTTAGGCAATGAATTAAGAATGAGATCCGTGGCTAGCTCCAATGGGATTGGATAGCCAAGTTTCTCAAGGTGCTCTACATAACCTTTCATTTTAAGAAAGTGAGGACTCACTTGTTGCCCTTCATTCATTTTACTAGTAGTGAATGCAACAATGGTCTTGTACCTCTCTTGCCTAGCTTGCTCTTGAAACATGGTCCTCAACTCCACGCCTATCTCATAGGCTTCCAAATGTTCCAAACTTTGTTGGAGTTTTGAACACATAGCAGCAAGCATGAGACAACTTACATCTCTAGAATCATTACGATGTTTCTTGTAATTGTCTCTTTCTACCCTAGGGGCAGTAGGCGGTGGTTCAGCGGGGAGAGGCCCATCGAGAATGTACAACTTATCTTCTTGCCTAAGAACGATTCTTATGCTACGGATCCAATCCATAAAGTTGGTACCATTCTCTTCGAGCTTATCCTTCTCAAGGATCGATCGCAACGACATTGATTGAGTGTTATTAGTCATTATCTACAAATATGCAAAATTTCCAAAATTTAGTAAGTACCGATTTTCATTAAAGAGATAAATAATGTATTTTTCAAACAAAATACTCCACTAAATTATATAACCTTCATATACATCCAATGTATAATATAATTCAAATGGGTTAAGATCCAACTTTAATTTAATTTCAAGTCCGCTAAGGCGGATTACACAAAATCAAATTAATTAGGTAGACAACTCTTGTCAATCATATCTCATATGACTCTTAGTTCCTTTTATGAGATTCTTTAAGAAATCCAATTTCAAAAAGCATGTTAAACCTCATCTTTGCCTAGGCCAAAAACTGTTTTGACGCCCAATTAAGTCTAACCATTTTAAACGCATAGTTAATGTGTCCCGCTAGGGCGTGCCCACATTATCTATCTTGCTCATACATAAATAAATTTAATGCATCTTGCTAGGGCGAATCTACATTAAAATCACTCATGTACTAACAAGTGTTTTAATCATGGCATGGCAATAAAAGACTTAAAACTTTCTTTGAAGGTTCATCACATATAGCATATAACACATTTATGAGCACATAATATAAACATGTTACACATCAAGTTTAGCCACTAAATTAATCTCCATTAATTTAAGCATGATATTTATGTGTCATTAGTTTCTCTTATAATTATGAGGATGAGACTATTTCAACTTCGGTTATTATCTCCAAATCAAGACAACAATAAGTGCGGTCGAACTAAGCCATTAGGCAACCACAATCCCGCACTAATTCAAGAAACCAAGAAAGTAGTCCATGTGGCCGAAACTAAGCAATAGATGGTCTCGATGAACGTAGGCCAATTGCATTCACAATTCCACATGGATCTCCAATCATTGAATCAAGAACTTTGTTTCTCAATTTTAGCAATTATGAACTCTTCATAATTCTAACTTCGTTTTATCTTTGAAACTTTGATTGCGATCAAGTTTGGGAAACACAATCTCGATAAACGCAGATTAGCCATCCAAACCTTGAACCAATCTTAGAATCACAAGACTAAAACAAATAGGAAAATCAAACCCCAAAATCCACACACAAACCAACTACCCAAAACCCATTCCAGATCAGCAAGTCTGGACTGGTTCTGTTACTGGTTCTGTTGAATCTTTCGAAAAATTCCAGATTCTGGTTTTCAACCAAAATCAGACCTTCTGATCACCTTGTGCGGCCGCCCAAAAACGCTTGTGCGGTCGCCCAAAACTGTGCGGCCGCCCAAGGCGTTTTGTGCGGTCGCCCAGTGCCATCAGAATGTGCAGAATTTTTAAGTTCGAAAATTTTGCCTCAAAATTGTTTTTCCCCGATTATTAAAATTTTGATCCAATCAAAAATTAATAATCAACAATTCTGAATCCACCATAATTTATTTATTGCGATTGAATCGTGCGATTAAAGTTGCAAAACGATAAACCACATAAAATCACAAAACACATAAACAACATATATTCCAATATTCAAATCATGCAAGGCACATAAACAATTTATATACACATAACATGATCCAAGTATTGAATTAATCAACATGAACGGGGCTCTGATACCACTGTTGGGTTTCGATCAAATGCGCAGCGGAATTTAGCATTTAAAATTTTGAAACCCAAAGCCATGGATCCGTTCATATGATTAAATCAAATACAATAACAAGAATAAAGGAATAAACTAACCCTTGATGGCTATCAAATTTTCTCTTGGTCTTTGGTGGAGATTTGAAGACTTGATCACGATCACAAAGCTTGAACACGAACTTTGAAGATGATGATTTTCACCCTCTAGCGGTATCCACACTTCGAACGAATATCAAAGGAGCTTCTTTGATCTTGGTTGCTAGACCAAATTGTGAAACACCTTTTCACAATCAAAAGAACTATATGGAATTTATTTTGTGTATTATTTTGTTCCTCAACCAAGAATGTCTTGGAACAAAATAAACCATCTCTCAAACTCTTTGAGACTCACAAATTTTTTTTTTCTTGAATGCTGGCCGAATTTGGTTTTTTATACACAAGTATGACCTATTCCAAATAGGAAACTTGTGTCAAAATCCGTCCAAAATTCGTTTCCTAATCAAATTAGGAATCTGCCACCCGACAGTACTGTGCGGCCGCCCAGAATGCACTGTGCGGTCGCACAACTATCTGAAACAAAACTGGTACAAAAATGAGATAAGTGTGCGGCCGCCCAGTACATACTGTGCGGTCGCCCACTTCTCAGAAAGTCCAGAATTTCCAAAATTCCAATGTAGTCCTTTTGAAGATTCGTTCTATTGTGTGTGACCCTCTAGGATTATACTAAGTTGGCAATGGGTTCAAACATGAAACCATAAGATATGATTAGGTTCTAGCAAACCGTCATACCTACCCAAATAGTATAACTAGATACAAGTTCGCATTCCTTTAGAATATGTCATAATCCCTTTGTCCACGACGTCATTGAACACAAGTCATGGTCAATAAGTCAACTTGTTTTGTTCAATACTTTCTCGATTCCGAATATGTTGATAATCCAAATGACATTGATCCAATCAATTCATTTGAGTCCGGCCGAACATTTCATTAACATCATTCCTACGAGAGGCCCAAGCTTGACATCTCTCCGAGGAGGGACAAATTCATTTAGCTTATTATTCTTCCCTACGTGAATCCGATTATGCCAATCATACCCTTTATAACTTCCCGGTTAAAGGTAGCGTTTGAATATGTCAAACATAATGTTCATCAAGTGGAAGACTATAATAACTTCATGTCTAAGGATTCAAATGACATAACTAATATGAGATATATGTTTGACATAGACCATGACATAAATCTCATACAGCGGGTCATGTCCAGTACCTTGTTCCAAACAAGTACCCATAAATCTAACATGATCATCGCATGATCATTTAGCCTTTATACTAGTGCTTAACAAGTACCAGGGACGGAGATTATTATAAGTAAACATGAACAATAATAATAATCAAAACATCTCTTTATTGATATGAAATAAATGATAACAATTACAACGTTTATTAAACGTGCCTAGGGCACCACTACCAACAGATCGCAATCAAAGTTTCAAAGATAAAACGAAGTTAGAATTATGAAGAGTTCATAATTGCTAAAATTGAGAAACAAAGTTCTTGATTCAAAGATTGGAGATCCATGTGGAATTGTGGATGCAATTGGCCTATGTTATCGAGACCATCTATTGCTTAGTTTTGGCCACATGGACTACTTTCTTGGTTACTTGAATTAGTGCGGAATTGTGGTTGCCTTATGGCTTAGTTTCGGCCGCACTTCTTGTTGTCTTGATTTGGAGATAATTACCAAAGTTGAAATAGTCCCATCCTCATAATTATAGAGAAACTAATGACACATAAATATTATGCTTAAATTAATGGAGATTAATTTAGTGGCTAAACTTGATGCGTAACATGTTTATATTATGTGCTCATACATGTGTTGTATGCTATATGTGATGAACCTTCAAAGAAAGTTTTAAGTTCTTTTTGCCATGCCATGATTAAAACACTTGTTTATACATGGGTGATTTTGATGTGGGTTCGCCTCCGCGAGGTGCATTAATTTTATTCATGTATGAGCAAGATGAGGTTCATTAATTCAATGTGGGCTTGCCTCCGCAAGGTGCATTAAATTGAATGGTTCTTATACGTTTAAAATGGTTGAACTTAATTAGGCGTCAAAACAATTTTGGGCCTAGGCAAAAGATGAGATTAAACATACTTTTTGAAATTGGATTTCCCAAAGAATCTCATAAAAGGATCTAAGAGTCATATGGGATATGATTGACATGATTGTCTACCTAATTAATTTAGTTTTGAGCGGTCCGCCTCCGTGGACTCAAAAGTTAAATTAAAGTTGGATCTTAGCCCAATTAAATTATATTATACATTGGATGTATAAGAAGGTTATATAATTTAGTGGGAGTATTTTGTTTGAAAATACATTGTTTATTTCTTTAATGAAAATTGGTACTTATTAAATTTTAGAAATTTTGCATATTTGTAGATAATGACTACTAACACTCAATCAATTTCGTTGCGATCGATCCTTGAGAAGGATAAGCTCCAAGAGAATGGTACTAACTTTATGGATTGGATCCGTAGCCTAAGAATTGTTCTAAGGCAAGAAGATAAGTTGTACATTCTCGATGGGCCACTTCCTGCTGAACCAGAACCTACTGCCCCTAGGGCAGAAAGAGACAGTTACAAGAAACATCGTAATGATTCTAGAGATGTAAGATGTCTCATAATTGCTACTATGTGCTCAAAACTCCAACAAAGTTTGGAACATTTGGAAGCCTATGAGATAGGCGTGGAGTTAAGAGCCATGTTTCAAGAGCAAGCTAGGCAAGAGAGGTACAAGACCATTGTTGCATTCACTACTTGCAAAATGAATGAAGGGCAACAAGTGAGTCCTCACATACTGAAAATGAAAGGTTATGTAGAGCACCTTGAGAAACTTGGCTATCCAATCCCATTGGAGCTAGCCACGGATCTTATTCTTAATTCATTGCCTAAAAGTTATAATCAGTTTGTGATGAATTATAACATGCATGGAATGGATAAGAATCTCTCGAGTTGCATGGGATGCTTAAAACTGCGGAGATGAAGATTGCAGAGAAAGGTTCTCCCGTGCTCTTGGTTCATGATGGGAAGAAGGCTAGTGCCAAAGGAAAGGGTAAGAAAGTTGTCAAACCCAAGATAAGCAAGGCAAAGGTTGCCAAGGCTTTTGAGTCAAAACCCGATTCACAAAAGGATGCAATCCGTTTCCATTGTCAAGAAATTGGTCATTGGAAACGTAATTGCAAGGCTTTCTTGGAAGAGCAAAAGAAGAAGAAAAGCAGCAAGGCTGCGTCGACTTCAGGTATCTATATGATAGATATTCTCCTTTCTACTACTGATTCTTGGGTATTGGATACCGGATGTGGTTCTCACATTTGTTTAAATGTGCAGGGTCTAAAGAATAGGAGACTACTTAAAGAGGGTGAAGTAGACCTACGCGTGGGGAATGGAGCAAGAGTTGCTGCATTACCCGTAGGGACTTATGAAGTCACTTTACCTTCCGGATTAATTCTTGTTTTGAACAATTGTTATTATGTTTCGGATTTAAGTATAAATATTATTTCAATTTCTTGTTTGGATAATGAAGGTTTTAAGTTTTTTATTGAGAATAAGAAATTTTCTATTTATTTAAATGATGTGCTTTATGGTATTGCTAATTCATTTAATGGCCTTTATGTCTTGGATATCAAGAATGAAAATAATGAAAATGTCTATCATATAAATAAGAAATCTAAACCTAATGATGTAATCATTCTTATTTGTGGCATTGCCGTCTTGGTCATATTAATGAGAAGCGTATCTCAAAACTCCATGGGGACGGTCTCTTGGGTTCATGTGACCTTGAGTCATATGATACTTGTGAGTCGTGTCTTCTAGGAAAAATGACTAAGACACCTTTTACCAAGCTAGGTGAAAGGGAAAGCTACTTATTGGGGTTGATACATTCCGATGTATGTGGACCATTAAGCAGCAATGCTAGGGGAGGATTTCAATACTTCATAACCTTCACTGATGACTATAGTAGATTTGGGTATGTTTACCTAATGAAACATAAAAGTGAAGCATTTGAGATATTTAGAATATTTCAAAATGAAGTAGAAAAACAACTTGGCAAAAGTATTAAGGCACTTCGATCAAATCGAGGTGGAGAATACTTGAGTCATGAATTTGATGATCATCTAAAGAATTGTGGAATGGTTTCACAATTGACTCCACCCGGAACACCACAATGGAATGGTGTGTCTGAGAGGAGAAATCAGACTTTGTTAGACATGGTTCGATCAATGATGAGTCAAGTTGAACTTCCAATATCCTTTTGGGGTTACGCTCTAGAAACCGCCGCATTCACACTAAATCGTATTCCAACTAAATTGGTTCAAAAGACTCCATATGAGATGTGGAGCGGAAAGAAAACTTGTTTATCTTTCATGAAGATTTGGGGTTGCGAAGCCTATGTCAAAAGACTTGTCTCTGACAAACGTGCACACAAATTTGACAAATGTATTTTCGTGGGATATCCAAAGGAAACAAGAGGATATTACTTTTACAACCGAGAGGACAACAAAGTGTTTGTTGTCCGAACTGGTGTCTTTCTAGAGAAAGAGTTTCTCTTCAAAGAAATCAGTGGGAGTAAAATAAATCTTGAAGAAATTTGAGACCCAGAAAATGACATTGAACTAATAGTGGAACAAGAACAAGAACCACAAGGAGTTGTGGAACCTGTTCAAAATACACAAGCAACTCGCAGATCTAGTAGGTTACGATCCGAACCCGAGAGATATGGATTCTCGTAACGGATAGTAATGAGTAGGAAATCATTGAGAATGATGAACCGACAACCTACCAAGAGGCGATGTCTTCTCCTGATTCGGATAAGTGGCTTGGAGCCATGGAATCTGAATTGCAATCCATGCAAGACAATCAAGTTTGGAATTTGATTGATGCGCCCGAAGGTGTAAAAACCATAGGATGCAAATGGGTCTTCAAGAAGAAGACTGACATGGATGGGAAGGTGCATACTTACAAAGCTAGGCTTGTAGCGAAAGGGTATAGGCAAGTTCATGGTATTGACTATGATGAGACCTTTTCACCCGTAGCAATGATCAAGTCTATAAGAATTTTGCTTGCCATTGCCGCATATCATGACAATGAAATATGGCAAA
Organism: Campanula takesimana; assembly: GCA_026119855.1. NCBI lineage: Eukaryota > Viridiplantae > Streptophyta > Magnoliopsida > Asterales > Campanulaceae > Campanula > Campanula takesimana. The sequence goes on along the minus strand of JAOWBW010000042.1, from coordinate 2,200,098 downwards.
TGGACGTCAAAACCGCTTTCCTAAATGGAAAACTACAAGAGGATGTGTATATGACACAACCAGAAGGTTTTGAACAAGATTCTAAGGTATGCAAATTGCAGAGATCTATATATGGATTGAAGCAAGCTTCAAGGAGTTGGAATATCCGTTTTGATGAATCGGTCAAAGAGTTTGGTTTCATCAAGAATGAAGATGAGCCTTGTGTATACAAGAAGATTAGTGGGAGCATAGTGCTATTCCTGATTTTATATGTGGATGACATATTACTCATTGGAAACGATATTCCTACACTTCAGTCCGTGAAGACTTGGTTAGGAAAATGCTTCGCAATGAAAGATATGGGTGAAGCCGCATATATACTTGGTATTAAGATCTATAGAGATAGATCAAGGAGGCTACTTGGTTTAAGCCAAAGTACATACATTGACAAGGTCATTAGAAGATTCCGTATGGAAAATTCTAAAAGAGGTGCCTTGCCCGTGTTACATGGAGTTTCTCTAAGCAAGACTCAATGTCCTAAGACAAAAGATGAGCGTGAGAAAATGAATGATGTTCCATATGCTTCGGCAATTGGGTCCATCATGTATGCCATGATTTGTACTAGGCCGGATGTATCTTATACTTTAAGCATGACAAGTAGATACCAATCCGACCCCGGTGAAATCACTGGATGGCTGTAAAAGCGATTCTTAAGTACTTGAGAAGAACTAAAGATTCGTTTTTGGTCTATGGAGGAATGGAAGATGATCTCGTGGTAAATGCTTACACAGATGCAAGCTTCCAAATCGACAAAGATGATAGTCGATCACAATCGGGTTTGTGTTTATGTTAAATGGTGGAGCTGTAAGCTGGAAGAGTTCCAAGCAAAGTACAACCGCTGATTCTACAACAGAAGCTGAGTATATTGCTGCATCGGATGCTGCAAAGGAAGCTGTTTGGATTAAGAATTCATAACTGAACTTGAAGTGGTTCCTAGTATTGCTAATCCAATAGACCTTTATTGTGATAATATTGGTGCTATTGCTCAAGCAAAGGAACCAAGAGCACATCAGAAATCCAAACACATACTTAGGCGTTTTCATATCATATGAGAAATCGTTGATAGGGAGACGTAAATATATGCAGAGTACCTACTGATGACAATGTCGCGGACCCGCTAACAAAGGGACTTCCACAAGCTAAACATGAAGGTCATGTTAGGTCCATGGGTTTAGATATATAGGAGATTGGGCCTAGGGCAAGTGGGAGATTGTTGGTAGTGGTGCCCTAGGCACGTTTAATAAACGTTGTAATTGTTATCATGTATTTCATATCAATAAGAAATGTTTTGATTATTATTGTTGTTCATGTTTACTTATAATAATCTTCCATCCCTAGTACTTGTTAAGCACTAGTATAAAGGCTAAATGATCATGGGATGATCATGTTAGATTTATGGGTACTTGTTTGGAACAAGGTACTGGACATGACCCGCTGTATGAGATTTATGTCATGGTCTATGTCGTACATATATCTCATATTAGTTATGTCATTAGAATCCTTAGACATGAAGTTATTATAGTCTTCCCACTTGATGAACATTATGTTTGACATATTCAAACGCTACCTTAACCGGGAAGTTATAAAGGGTATGATTGGCATAATCGGATTCACGTAGGGAAGAATAATAAGTTAAATGGATATGTCCCCTTTCGGAGAGATGTCAAGCTTGGGCCTCTCGTAGGAATGATGTTGATGAAAATGTTCGGCCAGACTCAAATGAATTGATTAGATCAATGTCATTTGGATTATCAACATATTCGGAATCGAGAAGTATTGAACAAAACGAGTTGACTCGTTGACCATTGACTTTGTGTTCAATGACATCGTGGACAAAGGGATTGTGACATATTCTAAAGGAATGCGAACTTGTATCTAGTTATACTATTGGGTAGGTATGACGTTTGCTAGAACCTAATCATATCTTATGGATTCATGTTTGAGCCCATTGCCAACTTAGTATAATCCTAGAGGGTCACACACAATAGAACGAATCTAAATAAAGACTATATTGGAATTTGTAAATAGGGAAATCTGGGAAAGTGTGCGACCGCACATAATATCTTAGGCGGGCTGCACAGTTTAGCTCAGAAAGTACCAGAAACCTTCCAGATAAATGTGCGACCAGCACAAGGTTTTTGGGCGGCCGACCACCATGTCGGGACTGGTTTCCTAA